>VZTH01008828.1:0-12173 GCA_013397815.1 Aleadryas rufinucha | reverse complement strand
AAAAAAAAAAAAAGAAAGGCAAAGGATCATGGAAACAAAGATCAGTAACATTCCCTAATCTACAGTAGTCATTTTCTGCATGACTGAGTGCTGCAGTCAGTACTAGCCACACTGATGTCCATATTCATTATACATATGAGTTCAGTTCAGATACACGGATTCAGCTGTTCTGATGCGCTTGACATAGCCAAACCCTCTAAAATTAAGATTATAGACTCCTTTGCACTGTATTAAACAAAATGGCTAGTTGGTACTAACAAGCCCTCCTTTCACAAGAGTTGAACATATATATAGTACCTTCTGCCTTTATCTTATGCCGCAGTGATAAACAGAAAGCGTCAGACCTTCCAAAATGATATGAAAGGTTAACTAGTGCTACATCAACAAGGGTAAGTCATAAATAAAATAAAAGGAATGTGATGGAAGGCATCCATCTTCAAGATGAAGGGGCAGCAGACTTCTGATATGTTCAGCTGCAGCAGAGATAGGGGAAATGGGGCCTGTCTAATACAGGGCCAGGAGGTTTTCAATATTTTATTTACAGCATCTGTAATTCTATTAGCAACTGGACATAAAAGTTTTCTTACCAACCAGAAGTTTGTTAAGGAGTGTGTCTATAATAGAAGGAGGGGTTGTATTAAATATTAATTTGTTTCAGACCTTAGTCTATAATCCAAGTGTCCGACCCCAAGGCTTTGAAAGTTTTCTTTTTTTTTTTAAACCCCTCCTTTTTCCTTTTATGTAAGTGAGCTAACATTTTGCAAAGCATTCTGAAAGGTTGTCTTGAACTGTGTATTGTACATAAGATGTTACTGTATAATTATTCTTTTGTAAACCAGTTAAGTAGGAAATAAGAAAATTCAGATATATCAGTCATTTGGTCAGTGTTATTTCTTTGGACTTCCAAATAATGCATTTACTTCCATAGAAAGAGTTAATTGTCATTCAAACACATTTCACATGGTCAAATAATCTTAAGAAAAAACTTTTATTGTATCCTAAAAAGCTATGGTTTGTGTGAAATTGATGAAAGTGGGCATACAATGGGGATCAAGTACGACAACAGTCTTTTGGTGGAGCAATGAAATTGTTTTGACTATCTTATAACTTCAACAACTTTTTGCAGTATTTAATATCACATATTTGGAGGTCTTAAAGGAAAAAATTGTGAGCATACTGGAGATAGACTGTAACATATAAGAAGATTGTCACATCTGTACTACTTACTTTATTTCACAGTAGTGTAACTTCATATAATTGCTAAATTTATTATAAATAATTTACAAATATCACTTTCAGGAAGCATGCAAAGTGCTCTAGAGGAGTCAAAAAAACTTTTTTTTTTTCTCTATAATGTGTTTGGTATTTCAACAGAAATTCCTCACCAAATATTACACCAAGGGAGCAGCTTTTCATCACCTCAAACTTTATCTTTTGTGGTAAAACAACACATGTGATATTAAAAATAATACGATACCAAACCTTGAATAGGTTTCCAACACCTAAATGCATGTCAGAAACTCTTTGCTGTTGTATATCTGTGGGAGGCTCCACCATCTATGCCTTGTACATAAGATAAGGAGTGCCAAAAATGTCTGTGGTTACCCTTCCCTAGATTTCATTTCTGCAATCAGAAGATTAGCACCCATGAAAAGTTCTTTGATCCTCTATCTTTAGATAACAATGTTGAAATTAAATAATTAATGACTATTTTTTTTAACATAACTGACTTATGTGCCCTTACCAGGTTAAGTGAAGGTACTTTTCAAGCCATCATTCAAGTCACTCTTATCGCTCTGTCTGCTAGTGGAGAGCATGCTACTTGTTTGCAAGCTTGTGCCTGGAGAAATACTTCCATGGGCAGAAAAAAAGAAAACAAGCTATCTTGGTTTTGCTTATTAATGTGCATGAATGAATAACTCAAAATATGTCAATGAAACGTTCAAATCATATCTCTTATTCAGAAGAGATTCATGTTTGTTTTAGACAAAGAGTCAGATGAATACCAGTATTTACCATCTGTCAAAAATTAATTTTGCAAAATGCTAGAAAGATAGTCGGGGTTATATTGAAGGAAACTAAAATGTTATCCCTTTAGGTCTACAAAAATTCTTCTGTATTATATTTTTGAAACTGATTATAAAGCTCATGTAGATTTGAATCTCCAGACTTTTTCAATAAAGATTTTAGAATGACAAAGATATTTGAAGAGGTGCCTTGGAACAACCTGACATTTCTTACCGCTATATAGATTAAAACCAGGATTATTGTAAGGGATAAATCAATATGGACTAAATCATTAAGTGTGTCTTGCTTTCTTGAAAGCCATACAAAATATTAATCTGTTAAAATTGAAAATATGCATTTAAAATCCTATTAGCTTAAGTTTTGCCTAGTGACAATTCTAGCTGCTTCCAGAAAGTGACAGTTAGTAGATGGCATTAGAATTGAATTCCAGAATCTTGTAATTGGAACTAAAAACACTAAGGAAAAGGGATTGTGTGAAACAAGGCACTAGAAGAACCAAAAGGGCACTATATATCCCAACTCTTTAAACTATTAAATATTACAAAGTTGAGAAGTTAATCTATTAGACTCCCGACAGAAACAATAGAAACAATATAATTTCACTGAATTCTTCACTCTGTCACTTCCCTCAGTGAACTGTCTTGTAAGATATTTCTTTTCAAGAGAATAGTCAGCACTTAGGTAAAAGTTTCTTTTAAAAATAAAACTGAAATCAACAAACAAATTATTTCATATGGAAAGTTAATTAAAGCCTGAACAGATTACAAATAACAGCAGCAGTTATTGCTTAAGATAATGGGAACTGTTAGGGAAAAATACATGGATGACAAAGATAAAACCTTGCAAAATTAGGAAACCATTTACATTACCTAGTAATGTGATCTGTTTTATCTGATGGTTGGTTTGGGTTTGTTTTTTCCCTGGTATGACCTTATTTTTCCCCAGAAAAAGCAATTCTTGGAATAAGTACTAGTGCCTGAGAATCCTAACAAGACTGGTAAAGTTTGGTGGAGTAACTCATGGTTTCATTTTGAGACTCATGATGGATTTTTAGCTAAATTCTGGAGTTATTCAAATGTATATAAGATGCTTCTGTACACAAACTTAACATATCCAAATGTGGAGAAAAGCTCAAAGCAATTTGATTGCTCTATGCCTACTGTACTCACTGAGAAGCTATTATTTTGAACATTCATGATTTTTTTTCACAGTCTTTTGGATTCAGGAGTTTTGTATTTTTAATCTTTGAATATGTGATATTTATGTAAGCCCTCAAATCCCTCTGGGTCACCACACATTAATCTGGGTCACAAGCACTGGTGCAAATGATTGCTTATGCTAAAATTATATTACTTCAAACTAGCACCATTGATCCTGACCCTAGGACAGGCAGATTTGGGACTAAAACTGTCATAGAAATGGCAGTCTGGGCAAAACTTCTGGCGACCTTGTGAATGTATATGTTTTTGTGTCATTCTCTGTCTGACAGAGCAATATAGAAACATAGCTAAAGTTATGTAATTGATTTAGTGGTCACCGTAAGGTCACTTTTAGCTAAAGATGATCCCAGCTTTGCAGATAAAATCCCTGATCAAATACACATAAAGTCTCTTGGAATTCAGCATTTCAAGAAAATGCTTAACACTTCAGATTTTTGTTACTAACATTGTTATCAGTCTGTTTCACATGGATTTAACACATTTCAAGGTATGTTATGTAAGATAATAAATTTGTTCATATAAAGTCAATATAATCTCATTATAACATAGCTGTTGATTTTAGCTAATGTTTATAAATCAAATCATTATGGAAATTGTCATAACTATAGTTCTATAAAAAAATAGACTCTTTAAAAAAGAGTCAATATCCTTTTTATATCATTAATTATTTTCAAGAAAAAAAAATCTTCTCTAAACTTATTAATAGACCACTATTTTTTCTCTCGTTATATGTTGCTGCTGCCTTTGAATTATTAAGAGAATTTTTCTGCTGGCCACCATTCTCTGCTGTGTTCCATCAGGCTGGTACCTAATTCTGTAAATTTAAAATATAGAAGAATTTTTTTTTCTCTGTTGCAGTTCTAAAAAAAGAAAAATTAAAAAAAAAAAGGGTTCAAGCACAGTAAAAGAGGTTTAAAATTATCACCTCTCCTACAAAACGTAAGTAAAGATATTTTGAAAGTTTCCAAGAGTGGCTTGGAGAAAGCTAGAAAGCAGTTGTGACAAGCACTCGGGTTTCCTTATTGTTTTTCCATATGCTGTGTCAATGCCTCTGTGCATAATTTTATACATGTACTCTGCTTGTTTTCTGTTGAATTGAGTGATATGAAACAAACATTGGATATAGCAACAGTCTCTTCTCTGGTTTTTACTGTCAGTCTTTGTTGTACAGAATTGTGTTGGACAAGGACTCTCCCTGATGTACAGAATATGCAACTCAGGTTTGATCTTTTTCCTGGATCAGAGAACAGACTTAAATACAAGGCCTTGTGTTTGAGATAAGTGGGTCAACTGGTAAAAAACTGGTAAAATATTTTGCCCAGTATAATATTTTGAGAATCATTTCTGAGGATCATATGAGAAATATGATGAGCCACTGATACAGTTAAGTGAGACAAATGCTGTAAATGTAAATTAATAATTCTGGTAGAAACGCTAGGAAAACTAAATTCCAAAATACAGACATTAAAGAAAAAATCTTGATACACATAAATAGTTTCAATGTTCTTTTGACAACTTGAAATTCCTAAATTTCACAGATGCATTATACCTAATTTAGATTACTTTACATTTGACTGCAAATGTATTAGCTTTTGCATGTGTTAAAACATATCCAAATCCCAAAGAAATGACAATCTCAAATGTCAAGAAAGATAAAGTGTGAGTGAAAGAAAAGGTTATTATATCTGTTGGTATGTGACTGAGGCACCAAGAGATTACATGAAATGAGACTGATACCTTTAATGACAGAGGGAACTGATCTCCACTTGCCTGAAGCCCAGAAAAGTATCTTAATTATAATCACACGCTTGTTTTTTTCTTTGCAGTATTACCCATGCCTTTGTAAAACAATCTACCTGTGCATGGGTAAATTAATTTAAATTTAATACATCCTATTAAATTCAAATTACTGTCAGTGCATGTGTGCATACTCCTTATAAAATTTCCACAGAAATTTTTGTGATGCACAAAGAGTTCTATTCTTTGGATGTTTACACACAAAGCTCCCATTAATGTCAATAAGGAGATAAACACGTAAATCTCCCCTTTCCCAAGTACTGATGGCAGAACCGAAGCAAAAGCGCTCTCCGTTTTTTTTCCTCGATGATTCTGCTTCAGATGTAACAAAAAAATCACTAGGACTGGAATAAATTAAAACAAAATGAAAACCCCACCTTTTCCAAATAACTACTTCTCTGTTTTGCTTTTTATCTATGTTCAGAATTATTTTTTTGTTTTCTCCAGAGAGGTAAAAAAACATCAAACAAAAATCAAGATATTCCTTACCCCACCCAAAATCCCACTTGAAGTACAGCTTTCCATTTCCTTTATATTTATACAGTTTATAATGAAACATTTCCTTGCACAAACTGTTTCCTCTGAACCCTTCAAGGTGAAGTTCATGCTATGCTCCACTAGATTTCTTTTTAACTTCCATTTGTTAAATATGACATTTCTCCTAAAACTCATTGATTAAAATCCTATGCTCTGCAAACTCAGTCACTACCTTATTTAATTTCACCCTACTTTGGGCCTTAGTTTAACAACTGATTTCATGATTATTCTATATGACACAACACCAGAGGATGAATTTTGCAGCATAGCTCCTGGAAATGGATACCATTCTTTCCTCTTGCCCCACACACCTGAACACTGCTTGGATATATCTTTATAAGAGCATTGGGATTATGCAATGTCTATAAAACAAGGGATACTCATGAGATTCAAATTTATAAATATCCAGTCGTGTAGGTAGACCAAACCCAGGTAGAATTTAAGTTTCAGCTGTCTCTGGGTCTAATAATCCCACAGCTTCTGTTGATCATATAATATTTCCAAAAAGAAGATGCAGGTGGAGATGGTCATATTATATAACCTGGTGGGAAGGCAGGTCTGGAATATTCTGCACGCACAATAGCATCTGAAAAAAACTCCTTGTAGGTCTCCCACATAGATCTCTGTACAGTGACCAGTCATGTTTCCCTATGTGTGAGGTGCTTAAACATCCAGCCCTGTCTGAAAGACTTGTTTTGCACAGCAGTGTAGATGTACCCTTTTAATTCATATTAGGAGCACTTTTCCAGTCCATTTTGGAAATGAATTAAAATAAGCCATGAAGAAGTTTGGAGAAGAGGAAAGTCACCAGGGAACACAGCACAGAGGAACTGAAATTTGCATTTTAGCTTTTCTTGGAAGTGTCTTATTCTGCTACTGGCCAGATAGCTAAATAGTTTCTGAAGCTGTGCAGAACACAGAATATCTGCAGGCTTATCACAGGTTGTCTTCTTCGAGCATTTTAGAGGCAACTATTTTCTGCAAACAATATCTCAGTTCCTAGTTGAACCTTTTGTTATTCTCTCAGGATCTCCAGGTTTATACTCATATTGAATCATTTGTTATAAACTGACATACAAAAAACCCAAACCAAAAAATGCCTCTAGAAGGTCATTGTACTGATAAACTCTGCTTTGCTGAGAAAGGTGAACTTTAGCTGATTTTTAAGGTACCACTATACAGAAAGCAACAGAGTAAGTGAATTCAGCTGTCACTTGTGAATAGGAGTTTAGGCATCATTGCTTGAAGGCTGAACAGGAAAATGCTCAATGTTGATTAAATGACCATAATTCCTCAAGGTTGTGACATGTCTGAGATCTATGGGAAGCTATGACCAGAAAATCCAAGCAAAAGAATCTACAATGGAATGACACGCTCAGGAGAATCGTTTTACTCTCAGCCAGGCCACAAAAAGGATTAAAAAACCAGAATCTCTAGGCATTTAAAATGTCTAATTTCTAATTGTGTTTTGAGATAATTTCAGTTCATTAAAAAAAAATTTGATTTCCTATTCTAGCTGAAAAATAAGTACTTTCCACCAATTGCTCATTATACTCATTATCATCCTTAGAAACTAACCGCTTGCAGTGGAAATTTGGGGCTGGCTTTATAACACATCAGGTGATGCTTGCTACTGCTGCTGGCCTCCAAGCCTTCCAGGAATTTTGGATTTGCACCTAAAAACTCTATCCAGAAATTAATGTGACTCAAATCAAACAATACTGAATAGTCACATTGGCAGCTCTGCTCAAGTGAAGCCATGCTGCCAGTAGGAACAGAGCCAGTGGGCAATCACAGAGACAAATGCTGGCTTTAAATCTTGCCCTTGAGGATTGAATGAGTCCTTTTACCTTGGGAAGATTATGTATATTTTTTACACAAATGCCTTTCTAGCAAAACCAAGGGAATCCTAATAGCCCTTCTACTTCACATAGCCCAAAGCTCTAAGCACTTAGTAATTTTCTGAGATTAATTCTGAACAGCTTCTAAATTTCCTATTCATAAAAAATGTTGATTCCTATCTTACTTGCCCTCATTTAACAGTACTGCTCTGATTTAGACCATGAGAAAATTATTTAATTTTTTGCATGTGTGTGGGAATGTGAAAATAGTCAGCTTTAAAAAATAAATCAGGAGCTCAGGAAGAGATAGTGGCTGGGTTTAAATTTATGTGTCCCTGCTTGATCCTGAGTAGGTCAGAATAATCACAATATCTAAGCACCTGCAGCTCATTTTTACTTTGCAATCACAAAGCCTTGGTGGGTAGTGGTTTAGGGAGACATCTCAGAGAATGGAAAAGCCACAAATAAATGTAATAGCTTACTGAAACACAGAACTGAGTAATTTTCCCTGTCTTTCAAAAACTGAAAGAGCCTGCATAAGGAAATACCTTCCCTTTAGAGGAAACTACTTTAGAACTATTATTTTAGAGGTTACTGATGTCAAGATGGCTAAGCTATAGAAAACTCTGTCGAGGTCTTTGGGGCAGAAGAATCTCCTAAACTGTTGATTGAGAAGAATCACATGTTATACATGGATATGGACCCACCTACTTAAATTTGGTGGTAATTCTCAAGCCTGCATCTTGAATTGCTCTTGGATGGAATATCCACTGGTCTTCTTAGCTTGAGGAAATGAGGCTTATCTTTCAGGAAAATAAATATAATGCTAGCTTGTAGGAAAGCTTCTCTGAAATCTTTCTCCTTTAAGACTATGTTAGTTTAGGAATATGGAATGATAAGGGAAAAGGAAAAAAGGCAACCTGATTTTGTCACCTGGAGTTGTATGTGTGCAAATATCAGCTCTCTAGGAAATGCTTGTAGGTTCTCAGATCTTTATAGAGCTCTTTCATCATGAAACTCTACCCAGGCTCTGGTAAATGCTGTTATCAACACCCTTCTGTTTTCATTTTGCTTGTTATCAGATTGTATGATCTTGGTAGGCTTTCTGCACTTCCATTTTGAGGCATCTAAATTCTACTCACTGAAACACCAAATGGAAATGATAGATACCCAATTTGGACTTTTGCATTCTACATCATAATCCCAAGTCCAAGTGTCATCCACTTACATTATAGGGATTCTTATTATTACCTAGATACAATTTAATGTATGTAGCAAGTAAGAAAGGACCATAGCTTTAGAAAATCTTAGCATGACGTAAAGCTACACTGTCATCATCATTGGGTCAACTTTAAAAATCCATCCATTTCACTTCATGATGTACAGGGTGACAGGCTGGAAGAATGGTCCACACCATGTTATAGAATCAATATCTTTTAAATGCTCAAATGACTGGCTAAATGTGATGAAATAGTGTAAGAATAATCACAAACTGTCAGAATTCACAGTTGTTTCTTTGGGGTTTTCTTTATGGTTGACATAAGTCTTGTTGCAAATTTTCCTGAGCCAGTTTTACTCCTTAAAACTTGCCTAGCAGTTTTTTACAACTTCAGATGTGTTATTGGGGCATGGTTAATGCAAGGGTACTCATGGTGAGAGTAGCCTTCTCATTCCTAACTGTTCCTGAGGTGTAATACAATGCCAAAATCTCTGGGTTTTCAAGTAACCTTTTCAGGAACTGAGTGTCTCTCCTAAGTCCTCCTTCTGCTGAGCAATGCTGTCATGATTGTAGTCCTACTTAGAGAGAGATGTTATTCCTTTACTCTTCAGTTTATGAGGCAGTCTCCTCTCTCTGCCATTGATTTGAGTCATGAACAGGAATGTACTCCAGCAAGAATCCACGAGTCAACAAAAGTACTCAAGTTCTGATGGCGTGATCAAACCTGACATCCTGCCACAAATGTGAGGTTTAGCCTAATGATACCTAGTACTGCCACTGCTGCAGGTGATCTCACTATTCTGAAAGCAAATAAATAAAGAATTGTTTATAAGAAGGGATAAATCTATGTAGTTTTGAACTTCTTTTGCCTGAGAAAAAATTAAAAAAAAAAAAAGACTGCTCCAAATGTTTGACTGTCATGAGAAGACAGGTCTCTGACAGAGAAGCAAAATAAACTAACAACACAGACTGCCCTCAGGAACTGAGAGCAATAAGAAATTAATGTCCTGGCTTTGCTGCAATGGAAGAAATTTCATGACCGGAAAACACAAATACTCTGTGTATCTTCCTGCTATGTTGGAAAGATTTATTCTAGATAGTATCTGAGGGAGGTGTGTAATTACAGTCTATCAATAAACAGGGAAAGGCATCACTTCAGCAAACAAATAATGCTATAGATAGCAATACTCCATATTTGTCTAGCATCTTTAATTTTCAATTTTTAAGAGTGCTTAGCATGGCATTCTTTAATTAAACCTCAGAAATGCCTCCTAAACTAATAAGTAAACTGAGCCAGATTTTAGGAACTGATAACTAGGATCAAAATATTTGTATGATTTACCAAGGTCATACTATTTGTCAACACAGGAAGAGAACCGAAGCCACTGAATCCCAAAGCTTTGTTTTCACTACTGGTGCCTGTGTCCTGTATTATTTTTTATCTGTTTCATAAACTATATTGGAAATGGTTTCAGGAACCACTGGAACCAACATTACACACTCTATAGAAATGTAGTCAAAATGTAATTTAGTAAAGGAAGTCAGCTGGAATGAGTCAGAATGCAGTTCTAACTCAACCTAATTACCTGGGTTGTTTTCCTCTGTTAGCAAAGAGCAATGATAGGTTTCACAGGAGTCAGATGGGAACTACAAAAATAGACCTTGGAAGCTGGAATCAGAGAGCTCGGTGTGGCTGCCACTAGATGGCAATGAGATTAAGTGCTGCCTGTTCCTGTGGGTCTAGTTCAACAGTCCAGCTCCTGCTGGGGGAATTGTCATACTCCAGCGGTACAAATGGTCCTGTGCCTAAACTGCAGTGGGATCCTCTGGTGTCCAAAGGAAAAATGGAAAATGATTCACAAAAGCTTGTAATCAAAGCACCTGGAACTACAACACAACATACTGCATTGATTGAACACAATTATGTGCTTGACACATGTAGCCTAGACATGTACAAAGCTTGTGCAACTGAAGTTCAAAGTGAGCCGAGTTGCACCAATGTTTGTTCCTTAGGTAACAGGCTGAGGGCTTATGCCCAAATTATCTCAGATTTCCTGTGTAATATTTGTCACCTTATTTACATGTGGACACAGGGTTTTTTGTAAAATTCTCAGCTTGATTTAACAGTAGTCAAGCCCTTCATTTTGAAAGTGACCTGTTTCCAAGCCAACACTGTTGTGAATTAAACCTTGCAAAAAGGTATTCTAAAAGGAATAAAATGAAAAGCTGATTTAAAAAAACCCAAAAAAGCAACAAAACCCAAACACACAAAAAAAAGACAGAGAGATAAAAAAACCCAATAACATTCTTTTTCTTTTTTTTTTTAAATGAAAGATCAGATTTTGAATACTTAAAAAAATAATTTTGTTATATTAAGGAAAGAGTAGAAAGTATAGCAAGACTCTCAAGCTCCCATTTTCAGAATCTGATAATTGTTTCAAACTGTTTATATTTATAGTTCTAAAAACTGTTATTTTTTACAAAATCCAGCTGTGCTACTAAAATTGAAAGAAAAAGTAGGGCTTTTCTCATTCTTTACCCCCTATAAGTGGCAACATCATTCTGAATCATAGTAGCAATAAATTTTGTGATCCAGCTCAAAATTTCTACCCTTTCCACCACCTTTGGTGAATTTGAAGCTTGAAGATCTTGCATAAGCCTAATTTATGGACTACTAAAATGCATTTCTGAGCCAGAAGTAAAATATATAGAGTGGGAATCCTTTGGCAACTGGTGCCTACCTAAAATGAAAAAAGAGTTTTGGCTATAAGTTGCAAACAATAACTTTCAGCATCAAAGGACAAGACAATGTCTTCTTCTGACCAGGAGAGTGGTGGGCTGAATGTATTTATAGTACTTCATATCTGTCTTCTTCCTGGATTGGCCTCTTCCTTTACACAGCTGTGTCATTTTTCTTTCTAGCTCTTAGGCTCGTTTCTCGACACCACAATTTTTTCCATCTCTCCTTGTCACCTTTAGTAGAATTGTGGTCCTGCTGAAGGGTCTCCATAGGAAGATTCTGATGTCTAACAAGGACAGCAAGTTCTAAGAAAGCTGCTTAACACAAAGGAAAAATCACAGCCATTGCTATGATAATTTTCAGTCAATTTGCCTGTGTCTCTTAAGCTTGAGGTACCTGGCTGATTCACCATTCATACAAAAGAGGGATGGAGAGAGGAAACAAGATGGGTGAGCTGCCAACTGTGACAGCATGGCAGCAATGCTGCACCTGCTGATTCTAACAGGAGGCAAGGGCTAAACCCCGTTGTTGGTAAATCTACATCTGCAAAGATGGCATTTCCACAAGTACCAATAATTTGTAGGTGCAATTTATATTCCTGCTTAGGACAATGATAAAGCACTACCTTCCTTACCAACAATGAGAAAATATAAACGAAAGAATTCACAGTAAGCATTAAATAGCATCAGTATTTGCTCCCAATCCCTCTTTTGGCTTCAAATTAAATATTGAGATTATTTTTACTGCTTTATTCTATTACTCTGTCTCCCTGTTTCCCTTCCCTTCCCTTC
>VZTH01008823.1:0-11699 GCA_013397815.1 Aleadryas rufinucha | reverse complement strand
GGTGAGGAAGGGTTCAGTGGGGACTGATCTGGGGTGGAAGGTGAGGAAGAGTCTGGTTTGGAAGGGGAAGAAGAATCTGGTGTGTGAGGTGAGGAGGGGTTCAGTGGGGAAGATGAGGAACAATCCCATGTGGAAGGTGGGGACCAATCCTGTGTGGAAGGTGAGGAACATTCCAGTGTGGAAGGTGAGGAAGAGCCCGCTGTAGAAGACAACCCAAAGGTCTGTTTGGGGTAGGCTGGAAGGATCTCGTGCCTGTGATCCCACAATCTCCCCGTGTTCCGTGGCCCCCACAAGCCACGCGCGGTGCCCGTTCTGTGCCAACCCTGAGCCAACTCTCAAATCTCCCCCAGTGCAGCTACAGCAGGATTTAAACTCAGAACCAAAACCTGGTTTTATCCTCCTGGTCCTCAGGTCCGTCCTGAATCCCGCGGCGGGTGCTGAGGAGCTCTCTGGCTCCTGGCAATTAAACCCCGCTAACGATGGAATCGCTCGTTCCGTCCCTCGTGATTGCAGAGGGACGTTCCTGGCGCAGCCTCTTAACGAGCGCCTTCCAACACAGTTCTGCAGCACTGGGGAAAAAAAAAAATAATAAAATAAAATATGCATATTTTAAGGAGACAGATTGCTGCCTTCATCTGGCTCCCTGATTAGATGCCAGGGCGGCACCGTGCGACAGGAATTCCATTCTTTTCCTTCTCGCCGTTCCCCTTCCATCTCTCTTTTCCCTTTTATTGAATTATTGTTGTGCTGGGTGATTTTTGATTCTCTAGAAAGATTCACTGCTGTGGCCAGGTCCTTCTTTGCTGCCTGAACTTGTGAAAACCTTGAAGCCTCCGGGCCCAAAGGTGACCTGCAGAGCTCCGCAGGATTGTTGGGAAGCAGGAACACGGCGGCGACAGCGCGGTTGGCTCCGGGAAAAGCGGATTTAAAGCGAGACTTGGGCTTGTTTAGCCCGTGCTGCTCTTCATCAAAATCTGAATTTTCAATGTAGTTTTCAAAGGTTTCCAAGCAACCGTGTGTGGTTGGCTTTGGCACGATCCCAGCATCCTCTCTCTTCCTTTGGGATAGCGCCAGCCAGGAAGCTTCCTGCTGGCTTGGAGCGGTGGGAGATGGTCATCAATGTCCTCTGCTTCGGGAACCCGCTGGCTGCTGCTGCCAGGCCGTGGAGCTGGGTCAGTTATTCCCTGGAATTGCTGATGCTGAGGGTTTGGGATCTTCCGAGATCCCGTACTTGCTTGGGCAGAATCCCCCTGACCTTGAAAATTACGGGAAATGAGATCCCACCGTTCTCCACTCATGGATAGCTGATGTCCAGTTCTGGGGTGTCCCGCATGGGAGGGATGTGGAGCTGCTGGAGCAGATCCAGAGGAGGCCACGGAGTTGCTCCAAGGGCTGGAGCCCCTCTGCTCTGGAGCCACACTGGGAGAGTTGGGAGTGTCCAGCCTGGAGAAGGGAAGGATCCAGGGAGACCTCAGAGCCCCTTCCAGTGCCTAAAAGGGCTCCAGGAGACCTGGAGAGGAACTTGGGACAAGGGATGGAGGGACAGGACACAGGGAATGGCTTCCCACTGCCGGAGGGCAGGGATAGATGGGATATTGGGAAGGAATTCTTCCCTATGAGGATGGTGAGGGGCTGGAATGGAATTCCCAGAGAATCTGTGCCTGCCCCATCCCTGGAAGTGTCCAAGGGCCAGGTTGGACTGGGCTTGGAGCAACCTGGGATATAGCAAGATGTCCCTGCCCATGGCAGGGGGTGGGAATGAGATGAGCTTTAAGATCCATTTCAACCCAAAGCATTGCACGATTCCGTAATGGAATTGGATTTGGCCGGTGTCCATCATGGTGTTTAATGCTGTAAAAATCATTTGCTCTACCACGACCTTTTCTGTGATGCTCTGATTTTTTTTTTTTCCTGTTTGCTGCACGCACTGGGAACAAAATCCAATCCCATTTATTCCACTGCATCTCCACAGCCCATATCTCTGAGTGCTGATGTTTTAATCCCCATCATTTAACACTCTGCTCCCTCTCCATTCCCCCCGGCCTGTTGCAAATCCAACCTTAAGGAATGAAGCCGGAGAACAAGACTCGTTCGTGACTGGAGAGCATTTTTTTTGGGATGATTTTTTTCACTGAAGTTGCTTTCCTGGCTCTGCTGATGTTCACACAACCCTGAATAGTTTCTAAATTCGTATAAAATCTTCCTTTCTGTTTGCTTGGCTTCTCCGAAAGGTGTCCATGTCCAGCTGGGAAACTGGGCAATGTTGTTGTTGTTGTCCCACCTGGGAGCGGGAGCCGCAGGAATTCGGCCACCGGTCACAAAGTCCTCTTGAGTAACACCAGATTTTGGGAATGGAAAATATAATTTGGGTCCTTGAGAGCCTGTACGTGAGTCCTCTCCTGGTTCTTGAGCAATCTTCCCAGGGAATAATAAAACCTGGGAGGAGAGGAGGGCACGGAGCATCCTGGTGTGCACAGGCCAAAGGAGGCCCAGGAAGAAGCCTGGATAATTCCCTTTAAAGAGTCCTGCCTGTTGAGGTGAACAGGTTGTGCTCCTAAATCCTTATGGAATGGTTTGGGTTGGGAAGGAGCCTAAAGTCCATCTGGTTCCATCCCCCGATTATCCCAATCCCTTTGTCCTGGCAGCTTTTCTCCAGAAAGGTGAATTCCATGGCCGTGGGATTTGGTTTAGGCAGAGCCATCACTCCTGAGGCTTTTCCAGGGTGGAAGGACCAGGGCTCCCTCCCCGGGGTCGGATGCAGCCCCCCAGGAGTAACAGGATGCTGAGAGTGGGATCCTGGAGGGAAGGGATGTGGCTGATGGATTTGCTTCCTTTGTTTCCCATGAAAAATTTGATTTGAAGGATATTTTTCGACAAGAGCCTGGAGGAACAGGATGAGGGGGACCNTATTTTTGGACAAGGGCCTGGAGGAGCAGGACGAGGGGGACTGGCTTTAAACTGACAGAGGGAATTTGGGATATTGGGAAGGAATTCTTGGCTGTGAGGTTGGTGAGGCCCTGGTTTGGAATTCTCGGAGCAGCTGTGGCTGCCCCATTCTTGGAAGTTCCCAGGCCAGGTTGGATGGGGCTTGGAGCAACCTGGGATAGTGGAAGGTGTCCCTGCCCATGGCAGGGGGTTGGAACGAGATGATCCTGAAGCTCCCTTCCAACCCAAACCATTCCATAATTCCCTGACCTGGGTGCTCTGGATTGCCCCAAACTTTCCATCAGGATGGGGACAAGGACACTGGACCCTAAGTGGGACAGGGACACTGGGACCCCCCCAGTGACGGGATATGTTTTATGGGACTGCCAGATGTTTGGGCTGGGAACCACAGCAAGAGGATTCCACGGGAGCTGGTCCTGAATTTGCATCCCAAGGACCTTCTGACAGGGAAGAAAGGTGACATGGACACTGCAGATGGTGGGAGCAAGTGGCTTTGGGATGCCTCAGGAAGGGCAGGAGGTGACAACACCCAAAACTGGTGGTCCGAGGACCCTGGGGGTGGTGAATAATGGCATGCAATGAGTGCAGGACTGAGGGGTCTGTGGCATCCAGCAGATTTGCTTCGGACAATTTTAGAGTTTGTTCTTGTTATCAACATTTTCAGCAGCATTTTGCCTTTGTATCCTTTTCCTTCCCCCTTTTCCACGATTTATCTTTCGTGTTTCTTTGCCATTTTCCCCCCCCTCTTTTTGTTAAAATTGATTCTTTTCCCTTTGCCCTCTATTTTTGCGGGCTCGTTGCTCAATATTAATAATTCCTCTGGGCGGGGCTTTCTAACCAGGTGTTTTCCCATCTATTTTTTGGCAACCTTTCTCCCCCAGAAGGCCTTTGCTGGGTGGTTTGGTTTTGGCATTTTTTTTCTGATTTATTCTGGTGGGGCTTTCTGGATTTACTCAGAGCAGGAGGTTTTGGTGGGGGTTTTTTTTATCTTCAGTGGGTTCTTCCTTCCCCAGCAGCTGCTTGCAGGGTCTGTTGATGGATTTATTGATTGCAGCTGGTTTTGAGGGTGGGGGGATTATTTAATCAGGACCTTTTCCCTCTCTCTTGTTCTTCCAAGGCTGCATTATCCCTGTAACCTTGGGGTGGCCTCACTTGTGGGATTTTTGTGGCAGTCAGGGCACTGGGATTGTGCTGTTGGAGATGATATTCCTCGTTGGATTCCTGTGCTCTGCTGACACAGCCAGGTAAGAGCACTTTTTTTCCTACAGATTTATGGATATTGAGGGATGGCAAAGGCAAGAAGTGTTGTTCGACTTCTCAGTGCAGAATTAAGGAGGAAAAATGGAATATCAGGGGCCCTGATTCCCCAGGACATGGGGAAGGTGAACAGCACTTTCACCTCCACACCAAAGTGTCACGAAATTAATTGTTTGGGTTGATTAAAATCTCGCTGTCAAAGCCACCAATAAAAGCTGGTTTAATATAAATTACATTTTATTACATTTTATTAATGTAAAGTTTGATGGGAAGGTCCACTCCACTGATTAAAACCATATCATTGAGTAATTATGGTTGGGAAAGACCTCCAAGGTCGTCAACTTGCTACATGAATGAAACATAAAAGGGAACATCAAATTAGAATTAATTTAGAATTATTTATGTGGATAACGAAGATTTAAGAAAGCTTAGCAGCACTTTATGGTTGTCTTATCATTGTCTTATCAACAAAGTGGTTCCTTGGAATTGACCACAATTAGAACAGGGACTGAGCCATAGTTTCCAGGTGGCAAAATTGGTTCTGTATTTACCATAAGGAATTTAAATCTTGGGATCGGCTTCCCACCACAGCAAATTCCAGAGGGTCGTAAAATTGTGGAATTGTTGAGGTTGGAAAAGTCCTCTGAGACTGAGTCCAGCTCTTCTCCCAGCAGTGCCGAAGCCACTCCTAACCGTGTCCCCAGGTGCCACATCCATATGGATGCTGACCCTTCTCGGGGATGGGGACTCCACCACTGCCCTGGGCAGCCTGTGCCAGGGCTGGACAACCCTTTCCAGGAAGGAGTTTTTCCTAATATCCAACTAAACCTCCCCTGGCACAACTTGAGGCCGTTTCCTCTTGTCCTGCCCCTTGCTCCCTGGGAGCAGAACCCAACCCCCACGTGGCTCTACCCTCCTATCAGGGAGTTGTGGAGAGCCAGAAGGTCCCCCCAAGCCTCCTTTTCTCCAGGCTGAGCCCCCTCAGCTCACTTAGCTCCACTGTTTGTAGGGTCTCGAGATGATTCCCTCTGCTCACCCATAATTTTTCTAATCTCTGATCACTAATCATTGAAGTTCCCAAAGCAAATGTTTCCAGTACCGTGGGAAATTGTTTTCAAACACCCCAGCCTGGCCTCGAACACTTCCAGGGATGGAAGTGAGGCATGGGATGGTTTCTGCAGCCCTTTCTTTGCCTTGGCCTCAGCGCAGGACAGGGGAGATGCCTCGGGCAGTGATGGTCCCTGTGGAAAAGGGACCAGAGCCCGTTTGGTCGGTGCCTTAGAGATTATGAAATGGGGACACAGAAGTCAGTGCTGAACCCATGGAAAGGAATGACACATTTTCCCCACTTCCTTTCTCTCCTCTTCCTTTCCCCCGCTTCCATCTTTCCTTTCTGCTTCACTGAGGTCATTTCTCCTTATGGATCGTGAGTGGTGTTGGGGAAGGAGGTTGGTCAAGGCTGTTCTGACAGCAGCAGATTTTGTCAGAGTGCCCCATCCAGATGAGCACAACTGTACCCAAGCCTTGGTTTGGGCAGGGCTTGTGTCGTGTGCTGGAAGGAAAAATTGCACCAGTAGTTGTTGGGGCTGAAATATTTCCCTGAATAAGTCTTGGCACCTTGGGGTGCTCATATCTCTGTTGGGATGAGCGGCTTGGCCAGACGGGACAGAAGGTGAACACCAAGGCCTGCTGGAATTCATGGACAATTAGCACATGGATTCAGGCCATGAGAGGTTGGAACAGAATTGGGAGAAGAAAGAAAAAGGAGTCGTCTGAGGCTATGATGCAGGAAAACTTTATTGAGGCAAAAAAAGTAAAAAGCAGAACTAAATAAAATGGAGCTGGTCTGAGGTGCAGTGGGACAAGCATCAGCCCAGATCCTTTGCTTGCAGGAGGCTGTGCCAGAGCATCAAGGCCTTCCTGCCCCACACTGGGAGCAGCCCACAGGAGGTGCCCAATGGTCTCTGGCTTGGGAGAAGGGATTTGCAGCAGAGGGGACTGGACAGAGCCAAAGAGGTGATGCAGAGCAGGCAGTGGGAGAAGAGGAAGAGGCAGATGGGCCATGTTTGCAGGCAGCCTGGGCTGGCCCCTTGGCTGCTGCCTTGCTTGGTGGCCCGAGAGCAGGAGCTGGAAGTGCTGAGCCCGTTTGATAGCCTTGGCCAGAGAGGCGTCCTCAATGCCTGAAATGTGTTCCAGGGAGTGGGTGGTTGGTGTCAGGNGGAGGAGAAGGCGTGAGGAGAGGTGTGTGAGGGAGAGAGATGCTGGACTGGCTTTTATGCTGGTTGTGGAGGGGTGGAACTGCCTTGTCCCATGGCCTTGGGGCATTTTTGAGGCAGCAGCTCTTGCCTGGCCCAACCTTGCACGTCATGAGGTGGGGAATGTTTTCCTTCACGCAGTTTTGCAATTCCATGTCCTGCTCTTGATGCTCTGTCCATCTGATCTTGGCGGCAGCTTTAATGAGTTGGTATTTAGGTGAATATCAGTGTTCAGTGTGTGTCAGGGAGGGCTTAATAAACAACCAGAGCTCAGGAGAGCTGCAGTGTCATCAGTGAGGTTATTTTGTGGCACTAACGTGCTGTGGTTTGTGGGTGCCTTGTGAAAACTGGGCCCCTGTTCTGTGCTGCTGGATGTCCATCAGTCATTGTGTTGCACCCAGGAATGCTGAGGGAGCTGCTGATGTCCTGGGGAAGTCCCTCTGAAAGAGCTTGGGAAGCTCCTGGTGCCTGGGAGCAGTTCCTGATGGATGAAAGAGAGTTCATGGCCTTGTGCCTTGAATAGGATCAAGAGAGAGGATCTGGAAAACGAGAGGGTGGTCGGGCTCACCTTGTTCCAATGTTTTGGTCCATTTGTATTTCCGAAATTCACAGGACAATGTAGTCTGCAATTTAAAGTGTATTCCTTGACCTGGTTAGGAAATCCAGTAAACAAACAACAAACCAGTGCCCGATCCCTTTTTGCCGGGGCTGTGACGTCAATTCCCTTATTCCGCATTCAAGCCGTAAGGTTTCACAACTTCTATTCTATAAATGTTAATATTGTGTTCCTCTGAGCAAAACCCAATAATTACTAACAGACAGTCAGTGTGATCCTCTTCCCTCCTCTGTCATCGTTACGGCGTGTCTTTGTAAATTCTGTGATTCCACGTCCTTCTCTTGAGGCCGTGTCCATCTGACCTTGGCAGCAGCTTTTAATTGTTTAATTGCGAATAATAGAGACCAAATTCTGCTGTTGATGGTTCGTGTCAGGGCAGGCTGAAGACGTGACCAAAACTTAGGAGGGCTGGGGTGTCATCATTTAGGTCATCCTGTGGTACTGGTGTGTTGTTTGTGGCGTGTGAGGAGTTGCCCCCAGTTTCTCTGAGGCCTGACCGGCTGGTCTGGGCTTTGCAGCTGTTCCAAGTAGGAGGAACGTGTTGCCCCTTCCATCGCATTCCTTCCTTCCTCTCATTTCTGCCACCTGGCAAAATCTGACATTAAACCTTGTGTTTCACATTGGTTGTACTCTTTGTGTTTCTTGGTTCCCCTCTTGCTTTTAAGGTTTTGATATCCAGGGCCTTTGGGGTCTTGACTTGATCTGAGGTGTGAGGCCACTTCTGTGGGCAATGTCTGGTTGTCAGAGAGAGGATTTGGAGGTTGCCCAATGTTGGTCGTGAGCATTGCATGATCCTTGACAACCCAAGCAAGTCCGAGTTGTGTCAGTGCCCAGAGTGGTGACCTGGAAGTGTGCGAAGGTCTGGGCCAAAAGGCTTGTGGTCAGTGTCCCAAAGCCCCGATGGCAGCAAGGGTCAAGAGCTGTAGCCCAGGAGCTGGATCCATTGGGCCAACCCTGAAAACCTGAGTGTTTCTGGACATGTGCTGGAGCTCAGCAAGGGCAGCTGCAAAAGGCTGTTTCTTGCAGGGGGAGTCATGCCAGGTAGGAAGGAATGTCTTGGTATCAACTGGAACAATTGTTTTCTTCTCTGAAGAAGCCTTTGTGGTTCTGAGTTAGAAGAAATGGAGCAGGAGATGTCCCTGTATCATTGTGGGAACAGGGACCCCAAGTCTTTGGGTCAGGATTGGGAAAAATGTTATGACCAAGCAGGGAGAGGTGACTCTTGGTGTCTGCTCAGCACTGGAGAGGTCCCATGTGGCATGTTGTGGGCAGTCCTGGGCTCCCCAGTGTGAAAATAAAGTCGATTTAGTGAATCGAGACCATTTCAGGGCCAGGAATATTCTAAACGGGCTGGAGGAACTTTCCTAGAGGAGAGGCTGAGAGTGCTGAGGCTCCCAAGGTCCCCAAGGGTGGACAGGAGGGTGTCATCAGTGTGTGCAAATCTCTGATGGCAGGGAATGAAGATGAGGGAGCATGGCTGTTCTCAGCAGTGCACACATGGCAGACAAGAGGCTTTGGGCACAGCAGATGGTAATATATGGGAAAAGAAGGCAAGAATTTTTCAGTGTGAGGTTGGTCACAGAGTGGAAGAGGTGGTGGAGACAGTGCTGGGAGACCAAAACATGAACTGTCCAAGGTGCTGGAAATTCTGCTCTTGCTCATCTTGCTTGAGCAGAAGGGAATGAAGCACTTGCAGAGTTCCTGCCCAAGTGGAAGGTTTTATGGCTGCTTGTTCAGAGGACTTGAGAGTCCTGCTTGGAAGAGAGTTTGTCAAGCGTGGGGTGGCAGAGAGACACTGCCAGAGCCACGAGCAGGAGAGAAATGTTGTGTCCAAGCCTTTGGTGTAGCAGGTGTTGGACTTGAATAATGTTACAGAAGGTTCCACCCCTTCTCTGCTTCCTGTGCCAGTCTTGGTTGTTACTGGTGGTGACGTATTTCCTAGAGAAAAGTGTTGTGCCCATTTTCCTTTCACCAATGTCCTGTTGAGCCCAGGCACTGTGCTGGGTGATGATGTGAGACCATTGGAATTCAAAAAGGAAGAGGAGGCATATCAGGCTTTGATGCAGAAAAACTTTATTGATGCAAAATAATGAAGAAACTGGAGAAAGAAGTAGAAGGCATCGAGTGTGAGGTGCAAGTAGGGCAACCATCAGCTGAGGTGCTTTGCTTGCAGGAGCTGTTGCCAGAGCCCCAAGCTGGTGGTGTCAAGGGTGGTGCTGAGAGCCCTTAGCAGTTGTAGCCACAGCCCCTCCTGCCATAGCAGCCCAGGCCTCCCAGCCCGTAGCCATAGCCCAGCCCATAGCCAAATCCACGGCCATAACCAAAGCCACCAAATCCACCAAATCCACCAGAGATGGGCTGGCCCTGCACACTGAGTTCAGTGCCCACGGCAGCCGAGGAGGTGGATCCGACGGCGGTGTTCTGGGGGAAGGAGGTCATGATGGGTCCTGGCAGGGTGACCAGCACAGGGGAAGGCTGGATAACGACGCGGGAATCCTGGCATTGCAGGGCACAGGGCTCGTTGCAGCTGTTGGCCAGCGGGGTGGGTCCACAGGGGCGGCAAGTGTCGTAGCAGGCCATGGTGGTGGTGTGGAGGGTCCTGGAAGAGAGAGGGGGTGAGGCCAGGAGGGGGTGAGAGGCTGTGCATCAGGAGAGGAGGGAGTGTGGAGGCTGTTGTGGGGCTGTGGGGAGGTGTGAGGGCTGCTGAGGCTGAGCATTCTGGAAGAGAGGGGCCAAGGAGTCCAGGAGCAGGAGGGTCAGGGTCTTGAGACTCACCTGGTTGTCAGCAGGAGCAGGAGGAGAAGGCGTGAGGAGAAGTGTGTGGGGGAGAGAGGCTCTGGACCGGCTTTTATGCTGGTTGTGGATGGGTGGGACAGCTTTGTCCCATGGCCTTGGGGCTTTTTTTAGGCAGCAGCTCTTGCCTGGCCCAGCCTTACGAGTCCTGAGGTGTGGAGTGCTTTCCTTCCTGAAATTCTGCAGTTTCATGTCCTTCCCTTGAGGCTGCGTCCATTTGACCTTGGCGGCACCTCTTAATTGCCAGAATTAGAGACCAGTGTGTGGTTGTTGATGGCGCGTGTCAGGACACGTAGAAGATTCAGCCAAAGCTGAGGAGAATTGTGGTGTCATCCGAGGTCACGCTGCGGCACATTGAGAACATGTCCTATTTGCATTCTTGCCTTCTGCCTGGAAGAACTCCCAGCTCTCTCGGCTTCTCCTCGTTTTAAGCACAGTCCAGACCACAACCCTCTGGGCCCAGCCCTTCAGACCCTTCTCAGGCCACCACGCTGGACACCTGGACTTGCCTGGGTTGTTGAGGATCGTACAATACTTGCCTCCAAAAGCCCTGGGCAACTTCCAAATCCTTTTTCAGACTGTCAGACCTTGCCCAGAGAACTGATCTCACTCCTCAACGCTCAGCCCAAGTCAAGATCCAAAAGACCTTCATTATCAAAACCGTACAGACAAGAAGGGAATGGCGCCCACAGAGCACAAATGATGGTAAAGGCGACGTCTCCAGTCAGGCTTTGCCAGCTGGGAAAATTGCATGGAGAGAAGGAATGGGGTGGAAGGGGCAACACCTCCTACTTGGAGCAGCTGCAAAGCCCAGACCAGCCTGTCAGGCCTGTGAGAGGCTGGGGGCAACTCTTCACAACACACCCACAAACCACGGCAACCCAGTGCCACAGGGTGAACTCAGTGATGACACGGCACTCCTCCAAAGCTTTGGTCATCCTGTGGCCACAACACCAGAATTTGGTCTCTAAAATGCACACTGAAAGGCTGCCGCCAAGGTGAGATGGACACAGCCTCAAGAGAAGAACATGGAATGACAGAATTCCCCAAAGAAATGCCCGAATAATGGTAGAGGAGGGAAGAGGAGATTGTTGACCATCCATTAGTAATTACTGGTTCTTTGTTAAGAGGAACAAAATACTAAGACTTGAAGGATATAAATTATGGATCCCTGTGGCTTGAATGCGGAACAAATGAGTTGATGTCACAGACCAGCCTGGGAACAAAGGGAACGGCCCAATTTGGTGATTATTTCTAAGAATTCTTAATGAGGTCAAGAAATACACTTTAAATGACGTACTATGTGGTCGTGTAAATTTCAGAAACCCAAGTGGGCCATAACACTGCAACAAGTTCAGCCTGAACAGCCTCTCTTTTTCCATATCCTCTCCCTTGATTCTACTCAAGACACAAGGACACGAGCTCTCATTCATCAATCAGGAAGTGCTCCCAAGCACTGGGACCTTTCCAAGCTATTGCAGAGGGACCTCCCCAGGACATCAGCAGCTCCCTCAGCATTCCTGGGTGCAACACAATGACTGATGGACATCCAGTGGCACAGAAGAGGGGCCCAGTCTTCACAAGGCATCCACCATCCACAGCACAGCAGTGCTACAAAGTGACCTCACTGAGGACGTTGCAGTTCTTCTGGGTTCTGGTTGTTCATTCAGCCCTCCCTGACACACACTGAACAATGATATTCACCTAAATACCAACTTATTAAAGTTGCCGCCAAGATCAGATGGGCNAAAATGCCCCAAGGCCATGGGACAAGGACATCCCGCCCCTTCACGACCAGCATAAAAGCCAGCCCAGCACCTCTCTCCCTCACA
>VZTH01008821.1:0-12069 GCA_013397815.1 Aleadryas rufinucha | reverse complement strand
CCCCTCTGTGGGGCGGAGGTCCCTCTATGGGGTGGGAGTCGCCTGTGTGGGGGCCTCTCCCCGCGGTGTGGTGACCCTCTCTGAGGAGGGGCCCCACGGCGGAACAGCCTCCCCGGCTGCTGCGGGACGCCCGGGGGAGTGGGGATCCTTCCCTGGGGCTGTTGTACCCCCTCCGTGGTGGGGGTGCACTGACGAGGGGTGGGTGAACCTCCCGAGGGTTTTGGACCCCTCAGAGGGGTGAGGACCCCTCTCTGGGTGGGCACCAGCACAGGGGCAGGGCTGCCAGAGCCCTCCTGTGCCCCAGGTTCCCCCGGCACAGGGACAGGTGAGGTACTGTGGGGTGACCCTGTGTCCCCTAGGCCCTGCTCTGCCACCCACAAACCCTCTGCCCACCCCAGGGCCCCCTCAGTCCCCTATGGACTGAGGGGCTGTCACCCCGACACCCATCCAGGCTTCCCAGGGACCCTCCCCAGCTCTGTGTCGGAGGAGATGCGGCCACAGACCAACACCAAGAGGTTTTGGGGTCCACCCATGACCAAGGGTGCTCCTCATCCCATTTGGACCCCCCTAGTCCCCTATTTCCACAACACTCGGTGGATGATGCGGCTCCGGGGGTGATGTGGGTTGCCACATCCCCATCCCCAAATCCAGCACCCATCCCCAATCTGTTGTGACGCCTGGTGTCAATCCCAGCACCGCTGGATCCTTTCCCATCCCGGGGGCTTGGAGCGAGTCCCAGTCGCCCTCGGCCCTCCGCGGGTGTCTGTAGGCCGTGCCATGTCCGTGGTCTCCATGGGAGCACGCCGGTTGCCAAGCCGGCCGGTGGAGTGCTTGCCATCACCATCTAGCTGTTGGTATGACAACGGGGACACGGGTGACCTGGGGCGTGGTGCTTCGCGTGACGGGGCCAGCGGCCCCTGCGGGGAGGGTCCTGGTTGAGCCTCGACAACGCACCAGGGGGTCCCCACGGGCTGCCAGAACCTGCTGCGCTGGGACCCCCACGCCAACAGCAGCCCGGGAATTTATTGACGCATTAAGGAAGCAAGCGGGAAAGCGTGAGCGGAACCCCTCCGGAGCGAAGGATGTGGGGCGACAGGGCTGATCCCACCAGGGCCCTGGGCCCTGCTCCCTGCCCCTCTGCTTGAGGCCTGGGGGTATCGGGACCCCCTCAGTGGGTGCTGGACTGGGGCGTCAGATGAGATAACGCAGTGAAAGTGGAGCATCCGCGTGCGGAGCGAGGGACGGAGCAAGGGACGGAGCAGCCCAGCGCCTGCCAGACACCCTCCAGGACAGGGCAGGGGGCTCCCCCAGGCCAGGCACCACGGTGGGGGCACAGGGGTTGAGGGGGGCACGGCTTGGCCCGCAGCCCACCCCACCCCGCCAGCTGCCCCCATGCTGGATCACCGAGCCAGGATGGAGAGCAGCAGGAAGGAGAAGGTGAGGCCTCTGCCAGGGCAGTGCTGGGGGGCCGGGGGGGCCAGGGGGTGCCCAGTGGGTGTGGGGAAGAGTGCAGATCCTCAACGGGGTTCCAGCCTTCCCTGGAGCGAGCGGCCAGGTGCTTCCAGCATCTCCCAAGGTTCCAACAGAGGTAGCCAGGAGGATGGCTGGTAGGGAGGACAGCAGCTCCTGGGCAGACTGCAGGCAGCCCAACATGGCCCACGGGGGTTCCCATCCCTGAGGCCACCCCCCAGCACAGCACAGGCCCTACAGCACTGAGGGCTCGTGATGGAGCTGGGAGTATTTGTGGAATGTTCTGCTGGGCTGGGATGCTCTCACCATCCCAACATCGCCCTGGGCATCTTGCAGCCAAGCAGCAAGCAGCCCTGGGATGAGATGGGGCCTGTCACCTCCTTCAGCTGGCTGTCATCGTTGTCACTAAGGCACCCAGCAGGAGGGCCCATGGCTCATCCCCAGTCAAAAACCAGTTGTTTGTGGGAAGTATCCTCTCCCAGATGGATTGAGCTCATGGGGTCATGGGTGAGGACAGTGGAGACATTCCCTGCTGCCATCTGGGACACTGAGGGGACACCAAGGGGACACTGAGGGGACTCAGCACATGCTGGACCAGCAGAGATGGGTGTCACTGGCCACTGCAGCCAGCGGACACATGGTTCCCAGCTCCATCCCTTTTGTGGGATGCACTGGAGCACACCATTTCCGTGGGATGCTGAGAGCCAGACAACATCATGCAGGAAAAGCCAAATCCTGCCAGGGAAGAGCCAAGCCCATTGTTTGGAAGGCGAGTGAAGAGATGAGTAGGGACATGTGGTGCTGAGATGGAAAAAACATTGGAGAAATAAAATTCGGACTCCTGGGTGCCAGCCTTGGGACAGGGACCCTCCGGCCGTGGCAGATCTGGTGTTCCCATGCCAAGTGGCACCACGGGATGGATTAGCACTGAATACCTTCAGCCAGCAACCCAGAGATGATCGAATCCAGCTCCTTGCTTTTCCTGGCAGGAATTTCCAGCCATCCTGGGCCAAACACCCTCTGGATCAGGACGAACCTCACCACAGTGCTGTTGTGGGTGCCCGGCCCCATTCTGGGGAGTCTGTGCTGCAGCCATGTCTCTTGGGGTTTTGTCTCCCAGCACCTGGGGGTCCAGGGCTAATGGAGCCCCCAGCGCTCAGGAAGGAGTGGGGAGGTGCCAGGGTGCCGGGATCATGCCGGGGTGCCAGGATCCCACCCAGCTGTGAGTGGTGGCTGAGGTCACAGGAGCTCTGCAGGGCCTCAGAAATATTTGGGCTGAGCCCTCACTTGAGGGGTTGGAGGCCAAGGGATGGCATTGGGGTGATGTGCCAGGATGGAGGGCAGCTGGACTGAGCCGAGGCAAGGGGTGCCCCCAATGTTGGGATGCTCCAAACCACACCCCAAATGCTTTACTGAGCCCCCTACCCCAAAACCTGTCAGGAAACAGCAGCAGCCTCGAGGCAAACATCTGTGTGCCGGCGAGAGCACTGGAGCCTCCCCAGAGCTGGTGACTAATGAGCCCTAATGCTGCCGACTGCAGCTGGCGGAGCAGGGCCGGCTCCAGCTCCATCTGACAGCCGGGGCACCTGGCCCCAGCCCTGCCGGCTAATGGAGGCTGCGCCGAGTCCGGGGTTGCTACGGAAAGGATAAACACGGATCCTGCTTGCCAGGTGCTTCCCTGGAGTGGGCCCTGCGGCTCTCCCTGGCAGCGAGGCAAGGCAGCAACCCCTGAGAATGTTCCTGCCTGCCTGCCCTCTGCCCCACATTAGCCCCACATTTGATGGGTGAAAAATGGTACTCATGATTCCCAGCGGGATACAGGGAGAGGGATGCTCCCAGGGGAACAAGGAAGACACACCAGCATCTTCATCATAAAAGAATCCCATATCCTTGGTGGGAGATGCTGTGCTCCTCAATGGCGTGGCCAGAAGTGCTCCTTGCGGGGAATGAACATGGGATTCATCAGGATGGGATGTCCCAGGTCACTGCTGGAATGGTGCCTGCTTCTACACAACCATCCAGAAAATTCAGCTGGGTAACAGGGATGGCAGAACTCCAGTGCCAACCCTGGTCCCCAGGGATCCCAGAGCTGACTGTGGCATCCTGCAGGCAACACCAGAAGGGGACTTGGTGCCTTGTGATGGTCCTATGGATTCCCTGGTGCCTCTGTTCAGCTGGAGGAGAACAGCAGGGTGATAGGATAAGGCATTTCAGGGTGTCCCTGTGCCAATGGGGAAAAACAGGGCTGGGGGAAGGGAAACTTGGCTATTTCTTGCAGTTCAGGCCCCTTGCATCCCATATCCCTCATCCCTGGCTGATGCTGTGTTGCGTGCAGGTGGAGCAGATCCTGTCGGAGTTCCGGCTGAAAGAGGAGGACCTGAAGAAGGTGATGTACCGGATGCAGAAGGAGATGGACCGAGGGCTCAAGCTGGAGACACATGAGGAAGCCTCTGTCAAAATGCTGCCCACCTATGTCCGCTCCACCCCCGAGGGCTCTGGTACGGTGTCACTCCCAGTCCCTTGTGTGTCACCCCTTCCTCGGACCCTGTCAAGCTCCATGTGGAAGGCTGAGCCTACCTAGAGCCCATCACCTTCTCCCCCTCTCCCTGCCTTTGCAGAGGTGGGAGATTTCCTGTCACTGGACCTGGGCGGCACCAACTTCCGCGTGATGCTGGTGAAGGTGGGCGAGGGGGAGGAGGGGCAGTGGAAGGTGAAGACGAAGCACCAGATGTATTCCATCCCAGAGGATGCCATGACTGGGACGGCTGAGATGGTCAGTGGAGCACACGGGGCATCCCATCCTGTCGCAGTCCCTTTCATTGTGTGTTTCAGTGGGGACGTTGGAGGGGACACCCCCATCCCTCCAGCCAGCAGAAGCCGGGGGGTGGCCAGGCCTGGGGAATCCACGGTGGGGACAGTGTCCGTCCAAGGGCAGTGGGAGGGTGGGGACATCCCTTGGCAAAGGCTGGACCTCCTGTCTTCCAGCTCTTTGACTACATCTCCGAGTGCATCTCCGATTTCCTGGACAAGCACCAGATGAAGCACAAAAAGCTGCCCCTGGGCTTCACCTTCTCCTTCCCCGTGCGGCACGAGGACATTGACAAGGTGAGGGGCTGGCTGGGCAGCACGAGGGCTTAGGGGTCCCCAATCCTCAGCTACACCCACAGCCCCATTTCGGTCTGACCCCCATTCCAGGGCATCCTCCTGAACTGGACCAAGGGCTTCAAAGCCTCCGGCGCGGAAGGGAACAACGTGGTGGGGCTGCTGAGGGACGCCATCAAACGGCGAGGGGTGAGAGGATCAGACGGCTGTGCTGGCACCGCCGCGGTGCAGAGACCCCAGCACTCCGGCTGTCCCTGCAATGGGCTCACTGAAGCCTGGCTGTGCCTGCAGCAGGGCCACTGGAGCCTGGTGTGTCCCCAGGAAGGGACCACTGGAGCATAGCTGTCCCCATGATGGGGCTGCTGGAGCCAAGTGTGTCTCTGGGCAGGGCTGTTCCATGTGTGTGCGCACACGTGTGCGCGACACGTGCCCAGATCCTCACCCTTGGGGACCATGCACCCCAAACCCGCCTGTTGTGGCACAGCCTGACCCCCCATGAGCCCACAATGGTCCCTGTCCCCAGGACTTCGAGATGGATGTGGTGGCAATGGTGAATGACACGGTGGCCACGATGATCTCCTGCTACTATGAAGATCACCGGTGTGAGGTTGGGATGATTGTGGGTAAGATGCCCCTTCTACAGGGACACGTGGCTGGGGACAGGGAACTGTCCCATGGCCCCGCTCCCCTGCTGCTTCCCCTACCCTTTTGGGGGGACACACCAAGGACAGGGGGGTGGCAGTGGCACCCTGCTGAGGTGTCCGGTGGATGGGACACCCAATGGCAATGCCTGGCCCCAGCATCGTGGTTGGGGCACTTTGGGAGTAGGAAGAGGGTGGTCATCATAACAGAGCTGGTCCCCACAGGGTTGTTGGTGGCTCTGGCACCTCATTGTAGGGATAGGGACCCATGGAAGGCAGCTGGTGTCAGAGAGCCAGGTGGTGGGGGTGAGTTTGAACCCTGCTGGCTCCATCCCCCACTCCCCGCAGAGAGCAGCCTCCACATCCCCCAGCCCCTCACTATCTTTAGTGCCATCAGCCATGTGCCAACGTGCCATCTGGGCTCCGTGTCCCCTCACCTGGGTAAACACATGCTGGGATGTTTATCAGCTTCTTGAGGCTGGGCTGGCCTCAGAACAGTGCCCAGAGCCCCCAGGACCCTGCCGTGGGGACAAGTGGCCAGCCAGGGCTGTGAGGACACTGCAGGGGTAAGCAGCAGGAGGGATGTCCATCCCCATCACTTCAGGACAAGGACGTGCAGCTCCAAGCACAGCCCTCAGCCACGATCTCAGTCACTGAATCCTGGTGCTCGTGGAGCAGCAGGCACTGGCTGTTCAGTCAGTTCTTTTACTCTGAAATGAAGTCTAGCATGGAATCATGGAATTGTTTGAGTTGGAAAAGCCTCTAAGGTCATCGAGTCCAACCGTTCCCCAGCACTGTCAAGAGCACCACTAACCCGTGTCCCCAAGTGCTACATCCGCATGGCTGTTGAATCCCCCCAGGGATGAGGACTCCACCACTGCCCTGGGCAGTCTGTGCCAGGGCTGAACAGCCCTTTCCATGAAGGAATTTTCCCAATATCCAACAGAAACCTCCCCTGGTGCAACTTGAGGCAGTTTCCCTTCTATCCTTGGAGCAACCTGGTCTAGTCAAAGGTGTCTCTGCCCAGGGCAGGGTGGTGGAATGAGATGAATTTTAAGGTCCCTTCAAACCCAAACCATTCCATAATTCTATGATTTGATGGTTCTATTGCATCCCAATGCCAGGTGGAGTAGGGATACAGATTTGGGACCCATGCAGTAAGTTCCCAACCATCCTTGGTTCCAGCTTTCATGAAATCACAGAAGGGTTTGGGTTGGAAGAGACCTTAAGGATTATCCTGCTCCATGTCACGGGCAGGGACAGCTCCACTAGACCAGGCTGTCCAGCCTGGCTTGTAACACTTCCAGGGATGGAACAGCCATAGCTTCTCTGGGAAGCCTGTGTTTGTCCCTACCACCCTCACAGGGAAGGATTTCTTCCCAGTATCCAATCTAAATCTCTCCTCTTTTAGTCTAAAACCTTTCCCCCATGTCCTGGAGCCACCCTTGAAGTAGTTGTATGCCACGGTGCCAGTCACCAGGTTGAGGAATGTCCCTCATCCATATGGGTCTCAACCTGGCACATGCCTGGGCCCTCTCCAGTTCTTCCCCATTGCTATCCCAGCTTTATCCCAGTTGGGATGGGAGGGCTGTGGCAGGGGGTGTCACTGCTGCCCCCCGCCGCCCAGACCCATCCCCAGTTCCCGGCAGGGACGGGCTGTAACGCCTGCTACATGGAGGAGATGCACAACGTGGAGCTGGTGGAGGGCGACGAGGGGCGGATGTGCGTGAACACAGAGTGGGGGGCCTTTGGTGCCTCCGGGGAGCTGGACGAGTTCCTCCTGGAGTACGACCGCGTGGTGGACGAGACCTCACTTAACCCCGGTCAGCAACTGTAAGGAATAGGAGAGATCCAGTTCCTCTGGGCACCCCTCCCATCCCCTGCACCACACGGGGCTCAGCCCCCCAGCACGGGCATCCTTCGCCCTGGGCCGTGCCCCTGCGTGGAAACACATCCAGCAAGGAGGGGGGAAGGAAAGAGGGGGTGCTGTGGGATGTGACCCCTCAAATCCCAGCTCTGATGCCGCCCCCTCGCCTATGCCCCCCCAGGTACGAGAAGATTATTGGGGGGAAGTACATGGGGGAGATCGTGCGGCTGGTGCTGCTGAAGCTGGTGGATGAGAACCTGCTCTTCAATGGGGAGGCCTCTGAGAAGCTCAAGACCCGCGGGACCTTCGAGACGCGCTTCATGTCCCAGATCGAGAGGTACAAGGCTGGGGGGTGGCACCCCAAACTGGCCTGCCAGGCTGCATTGCACTGGGAGGTCTGTGCTCTCACTCCACACTGGTCCAGGCATACTGGGGAGTCTGTGCTCTCACTCTGCACCGGGCTGTCCCGCATCGGGATCCCCCTATTTCATTATCCCATACCAGTCTGCTTTGACTGCCTCATACTGGGGTCCTTTATCCTGTTGCCCCACACCAGCCTGCTCTGACTGTCCATTTTGGAGTCCCCATGTCCTGCCAGCCAAACCACAATGTCCAATGTCATGGGCCCATCATGATAAGACATCACGATCCCACCATTCCATACCTGCCTGCTCTGTCCCGTATTGGGCTCCCCATGTCCCATCACCCCACATTAGGGGGGCTCACTTCCAGGTCCCTCAGTCCCATCACCCCACACCAGCCCTCTACAGCAACCCCATGCTGGGGTCCTCCATCCCATCACCCCACACCAACCTGCTCTGACTGACCCAGTCGGGGTTCCCCATCCTATCACCCCATACAACTGTCCCATGTGAGGATCCCCCATCCCATCACTCCTCCATCCCTCTCCAGCTGTCTCACCCAGGATCCCCACTCCCCAGCCCTTGCTGACCCCCTTTTCTCCCCCCACCCCAGCGATTCTGATGACCGCAAGCAGATCTACAACATCTTGTCAGCCTTTGAGTTGCTGCCGTCTCGGACGGACTGTGAGATCGTGCGCCGGGTGTGCGAGAGCGTGTCCACACGTGCTGCCCAGATGTGCTCAGCCGGGCTGGCCGGCGTCATCAACCGCATGCGGGAGAGCCGCAGCCAGGACACCCTCAAGATCACCGTTGGTGTCGACGGCTCCGTCTACAAGCTCCATCCCAGGTGGGCATCCCCAGACCCTTCTCCCTGCTGACATCCCTATCCTCTCCCTTCATCCCCCAAGCCCTGACCCCATTTGTGACCCCATTTGTGACCCCGTGTTCCCACTCCCCAGCTTCAAGGACCACTTCCATGCCACAGTGCGGCAGCTGACGCCCGGCTGTGACATCACCTTCATCCAGTCAGAGGAAGGCAGCGGGCGCGGGGCCGCCCTCATCTCAGCTGTGGCCTGCAAGATGGCCTGCATGATGGGGCAGTGAGCTGGACTCAGGGGGGGATGGTGGGGCCGGAGGTCCCGCTCGGAGCCCTGTGGGAGCAGACACGGACGCGGGAAGGAGGCGGCTCCGGCTCCCCAATAAACGGGGTGTGTGTGGACTTCTCTGGGGCCACTTGGGCCACTGCTCCTCATGCCTCTCCCCCCACGCTGGCAGGGAGACCCCACGGGGCTACCCCACATGTATGGGGCGGCTGAGGAGCTTCCCATGCTCTCACACCTCCCCCATCCTCACACAGCTGCAGCAAGGGGGGCTCCAGCGTACCCCAGCCCCTTTGCTGGGGGAAAGCCTCCCCAAGGGGGTTGACCTAGAGATAAGGGGTTCCTTGGGGATACTTTGGAGAGGGTGTCAGGGTGGAGGAGCTCCTCACTCCCAGTGATCCCTGAGGTGCAGACTGACCAGAGTGCACCAGAAACGGGCCAGATGGAGGGGGGCATATTGGGGGGATCCCCTCTAGCCATGTCCCCACCCATGTTCCCTGAAAGGTCTGGGGCACCCCAGAGATTTGAGTTCACTAGAGGGTCTGGAGCAGAGTATTGGAGTCCCTCTGGGGGTCATGGGCACCCCAAGGTGTTGGGGTCCCTCTAAGGATCTGGCAGTACCGCAGCATATTGTGGTTCCCTGAAGACTCTGGAGGCAACCCAGGGTTTTGAGTCACTCTGAGGGTCTGGAGCACCCCAGGGTGGAGGGGTCTTCCTGGGACACCATAGGGTGTTGAGATCCCTTTGGGGGTTTGGGGCACCCCAGGGTCTGGGGCCCATTCAGGGTGTTGGGATCAGCCCTGGGGGTGTGGGGCTACCCCATGGTATGGGCTGTCTTGGGGGTCTGGGGTTATGTCTGGGATATTTGGGGCCACTGCAGGGGTCTGGGGTCACCCTGGGACATGGGGACCCCCAAGATCTAGGAACATCTCAGGGTGCTGGGGTAACTCTTGGGAATCTGGGACCACATGGGGGGCTGGGACTACCGAGGCGTCTTGGTGTCCTCACAAAGCACAGGGTCACCCCACAGCTGGGGGCGGAGCACTGGAGGTGTCTGTGTCACCGCAAGGGACAAAGCCACCCAGCAATGCTGTTCCTGAAGCCCCCGGCCCCACGGGTGGCACTGGGATCCCCACAGCTCATTGCAAGAGGGGAAGGGGATCCCTCNCCTCAGCCAGCAGGATTCCCCCTTTACTCTGATTGGCTGCAGCCCTCAGCCAGCAGGATTCCCTTTGCTCTGATTGGCTGCAGCCCTCAGCCAGCAGGATTCCCTCTGCTCTCATTGGCTGCATCCCTCAGCCAGCAGGATTCCCTCTGCTCTCATTGGCTGCAGCCCTCAGCCAGCAGGATTCCCTTTACTCTGATTGGCTGTAGCCCTCAGCCAGCAGGATTCCCTTTACTCTGACTGGCTGCAGCCTCAGCCAGCAGGATTCCCTTTGCTCTGATTGGCTGCAGCCTCAGCCAGCAGGATTCCATTTGCTCTGATTGGTTGTCACCAGAAAGACATCCTTGAGCTCTGATTGGTGGCAGCCCTCAGAGACCCACAGTCTCTCTGTTCTGATTGGCTGGGGGCAAACAGAAGAGATTCCCTGCACCCCAACTGGCTGAAATTTTAAAAAAAAAGGGTGTGGGATTCCCCGTGCTCTCATTTTCTGGGACGGAAGAAGGGATTCCCTGTGCTCAGCTGGGACAGTGCCAATGCCACGTGCTGGGGACAGTGGGGAGCATCCCAAGCCCATGGCAGTGCTGGTGACAACTGCGTGACAAGTGACAGTGCCAGGCATGGGACGGTGCTGGTGCACAGTGAGGGGACAGTGACAGCCAGGGCCACCTGGGTGTGCGGAGGGAACCGCTCACTCCCACCCACATGGGACACAACCCCCCGCCACCGCTGGCACCTTCGGTGTCACCTTGGCCCTGCTGGGGGCAGGCCAGGGCCAGACTGTCCCTTGCCAGTGCCTGGTGCCATATGCCCTTGCCAACTTGTCTCCCCAGGGCAGACAGAAAAGACTCGTGGAGCCACAGAAGGGACTTTATTGTGCAGTATGGGGATAGCTGGGCTGGGGGGGCATAAGGGGCTGGAGGAGCATCAGGGTTTGGGGGCACTCAGGGCTGTGCCTGCAGAGAAAGGAAAGAGCAGGGAGTGAGTCAGGGGCCAGCAGAAGCAGCTCCTCCAGCCTTCCCCTGTCCCCACAACGCACTTTGGGGTAACCTGGTTCACCCCCCCCCTACAGAGCTGCAGCAGGGAAGGTTCAAGAACCCCAAGCACACTTCCACCCCTCTGGCAGGTGTGGGGTGAAGGATGTGCGTCACAGGGTGCAGGATGTGGGGTGCAAGGTGTGGGACGCAGGGTGGGGGATATGGGATCAAGATGTGGAGTGCAGGACACAGGGTTCAGAATCAGGATGCAGGGTGCAGGATCAGGATGTGGGGTGCAGGACATTTGGTGCAGGATCGGTTTATGGGGTGCAGGATGTGGGTTCAGGATCAGGGTGTAGGGTGCAGGACACAGTGTGGGATAGGGCACGTGGGACTGTGACGCAGGGTGCAGAACATGGTGCAGGATATGGGAGGTAGGATCGGGATGTGGGGTGCAGGACACAGGGTGCAGGATGCAGAGTGCAGGATCAGGATACAGGCATGCACTAACCATGCTCAGGACCGGCAGATGCCCATGGCAGCACAGATGTCCTGGGGCATGTCCCCGTTCTGCAGCCCCTCAATGATCTGGTCCCGGTACTTGTTCACCAGCTGCTGGCACAGCCTGCCCTTGACCCGGCCCAGCACCTGGCAGCCCTTCTGCAGCACCGCTGCCACCGCCGCCTGCCAAAGCCACCACAGGTCAGGGGGCCGCAGGGAGATGGCCCCCAGCCTGGTCCCCCAGACCCTCATCACCCCTCACCTCATCAGGGTCGTCACCTGCCAGCGCCTGTATCTTCTTCAGGGCCTTGGTGCACAGCCTGCAGTTAATCCCCCTGCCCTGCGCCACGCCATCCCCATCGCCCGTGTCCTTCCCTTCAGCCGTGTCATCCCCTTCGGCCACGTTCCCCTGTGGGGACACAAAGACCCTCAGGGCTGCCTGGACCCCTGGGTGGCCCTGGCAGAACTTGGGGGTGGGGTGCTCACCAGGGCCAGGCTGTCCCAGAGGTCCTGGCACTGCTGCTCCCGGCCACAGCGCGTGGCCATGTCCATGTCCCAGCACCAGGATGTTGGGTCACCCTGGCAGGGCGGGGGGGCCGCAGCCTGTGCTGCTGCATGGGGACAGGACGGTGAGCGTGGCCGCAGGTTGGGTGCCCATCACTGAGGTCCCCGGGGGCCCCGGAGGTGCCCAGACCCCTAAACCACCAGCCCCATGTACCCAGCCCCATCCCTACCATCCCTCCTGCCCGTACCCACATCCTTCTGTTCCCACCATTCCTAGGTCTCCATGCAGACCTGTCCCCAAACATCTCCAGGTGCCAGTCCCCACCTGGGCACCACCCCCACCATCCCTGGGTGCTCAGGCAGACCCCATCCCTGCCACGCCC
>VZTH01008816.1:0-10191 GCA_013397815.1 Aleadryas rufinucha | reverse complement strand
TGCTTTTTCCTGCTAATTTCATTGTGTGCCACGACAGCCCAGTCTCATAAAAACCAATAAAAACCTGGCAATTACAAGAAAAAAATTAAACTCTTAATATTTTTCTTCTTTCTGGCATCAGAAATGGCTGTAAAATTCACACAAAACTTGGAAATCACAAGAGTCTGGATAGAATTGCCTTTGATCACTCAGCACAAATGACCTGTCCACTTCTAGAGACAGAAACTTGAGGCTAAAAGGATTCTGGCGTGCTCCAAACCATCGGGTTTAGGTTCTCATTTTTGCTTCTCTCTTACCTGTATAGGGTTTTTTAGAAGGTTTAAAACCCTGAGGAGAGGCAGATCCTCAACCCATTTAATCTCACTCAGCTCAGCCACCTGATCAGGGACAGAAACAGAGCATAAATCAGCAGCAACAGAATCCATGAGAACTCTGCAGGGAAAAGAGAAGTGTTTTAATCCCTGCTCTTCAGATCTGGGCATTAAAAAAAAAAAAAAAAAGAAAAAGAATCATTACAAGTCACAAAAGGGGTTTACAAGTTAACTGCACTCAATGAGGCACTTGCAGGCACAAAAGGAGACAACTTGGCTGGGAGCTGGAGCAGCAGGATAATGCACACAGCAATTTCCAAGCACCTGCATTTTCCCAGTTCTTTCAAATGTCAAGCCCTAACACATTTGGCTTTTATGTGCTGATGTGCTTAAGTGAGGCAATTCTGCAGTTAAATTCGTGCTCTGGCTGAGTAGCTAAAGGAAAAAAAAAAATAATCCTTCTATGAGTTTCTTTTCACTGAAGTTCAAGTTCATCCTACAGAACTTGCAGCACTCGGCTGAAAAGGACCAGGATTTTTGTCCTTGGATGTGTCCAGAGGGATAAATCAGGGGGTCTGGAGGGTCCAGGCCATTTGTGGTTTCATCTGTGCACAAAGGAAAGCTGGGCACTCAGTTTTTGGGGGTTGATCAAGGTTTGTGTGCCCCAAACAAACCTGGTTTTCCTTCACTGCTGAAAGATGGGATCAGAGAATCATCCTGGAATGGGTTGGGTTGGAAGGACCTTAAAGCCCATCCAGTGCCACCCCATCCATGGGCAGGGACAGCTTCCACTATCCCAGGGTGCTCCAAGCCCCATCCAACCTGGCCTTGGACACTTCCAGGGATCCAGGGGCAGCCACAGCTTCTCTGGGAATTCCAGCCCAGCCCCTCCCCACCCTCCCAGCCAGGAATTCCTTCCCCAAATCCAATCTAAATCTCTCCTCTTCCAGTTTAAAACCATTCCCCTTCCTCCTGTCTGTATTTTTCCATGTAAAAAGTCCCTCTCCATGTCATTTAAAGCCCCTTTTAAATACTGAAAGCTCAACTGAACCTAAACCACTTCAGATTCTCCCCAATTCGTACTCAATCCTTGTAAAGTGTCTAAACCCATAAACCTCAACCACAGCCAACCCAATACTCACTTTGAGATAAGAATAAGCCCAGCCAGGACACTTTTGACCAAGTTAAAGGTGACTTGAGTGGATTTCTTAAATAAATCCCAGAATTCCAACCATCAACAGTTGAAAATCATTGAATGTTTACAAGAGAAACATTTGCAGCTAAACCTCTTGTGCCCATTTCTAAAAACCCAAGAATTTCAGATCATCCCAAGTGGTTCTGAGCTGAAGTAACTCCCTGTGTTAATTGATTAAAACTCCATAAAATAACTTTCAATTATTCTTGGGAAGGCAATGTTCAAAAAAGGGTGACTCATTAATCACTTTCAATAACATTCAGAGAGGCAAGTTTTGATGAGGTAAAATTAAGAGTTTTTATGTGCTGTAAAGAACAGTGGAAAATAAATAAGGCAATGGAAGTGGTGTTATTAATGTTAATAATTAGAGAGTTTCCTGTCTGCTGCAATTGAGGTACCTTTAAATGTCAGCCTAAACACAGAGAGAAAAAGAACCCACAGTGACAGAATTAAATCCTTTAAATCTGTCTTGTGAGTGGGGAAAATGACAAAAAATATTCCACTGCTGCTTTATAGTTCTATTTTCTTAGATTTCTTCTTTTTTTCTCAGATCTGTCTTTGATATCAAAGTGATTCATGAATTGATGGTTTTTTTTTTTTTTCAGTTAAGGATGCTGGAAGATCAATATCGAAATTATTGAGGATATTTGGCTTGGGATTCAGAATTCAAATGAGTTGGATTGCACCATTTTGCTTCCAGTGCAGACAATTGTGCTGCACGACAAAAGCCTCTTTTTTAAGAGTTCTTGCAGTTCTGCCTTCCAGGGAGTTTCCAGCTGAGAGCTCAGAAGAATCTGTGGCCATAAAATTGGGCTGAGAGATATTAAGAACCCCCCCTGAGGGGTGGAAGCAGCAGAGCTGTGGTGTAAGTAAAGATCCTGTGGAATAATCAAGCTGGAAAAGCTGCAAACTCATCCCTGTCTGATCCAGCCAGGGGAGCACTGCGAGTTCTCGATGTGTGAGGGCACTAAAGGGACACCTGAGCGAAGATAAAACCACCTAAAATATTAAATAAGGGCTGAGAGGACACCAGGAATCAACATGGGAAACAACAAAGGAAAAAAAATCATATTTCCAACATTAATTTCTTGCAGTGCTGGATGATTTTTTGGATCCATTCAAGGAACTGAGTTTTTAAAAATTAAAATATTATGGATTTTTAGGAGAAGCAGAGCTCGGTCTGGAGCGTGGTACCTGGTTATCCTCCAGGTTGATCACCTCTAGGAGATCGTGTTCCTCCAAGCCTTGCAGACTGTTTATCTTATTGCAGGACAGATCCACCTTGTGCAGAGCTTTCAAGCTCTTCAGCCCAGTCACCTTCTCAATCTGGTTAAAGCTCTAAGGAAAAAAATGAAAGCAGAGAAAGTGCAGATAAATCTCTGTGGAAAACAATATTCCTGAAGGGGGAAAGAGTTATTTGTTGGATTTGAGGATTCTTTGTCATGGAGAATCCTGTCACAAATAGGCCTTTAAGCATTAACATCCTGATGTGACACATTCCAGCTCCTGGAAAAAGGAATCAACTCTCTGCTGATCAGCTTATCTCCAACTCACCTTGAAGAGACAACAGCAATAAAAAGAGCTCTGACATTGTTTTTAAAAGCTGATACTGGCCCCAAGAACTCTCCTGTCACCATCCAACTCAGAATTGAGAACGCAGAGACGCACAGGAAAATGATGGAATATATATACATAAATACATTGAATTTCCCTCTGTAATCATGGCTCTATTTACACTGGTGATTGCAGAATAAATAATGAAAAAATTAAGGTAGGATATAGAGGAGACAGGCTGAGGGTTGGAGAAGGGAAGGATCCAGGGAGAGCTTCCAGAACATTCCAGGGCCTAAAGGGGCTCCAGGAGAGCTGCAGAGGGACTGGGGACAAGGCATGGAGGGACAGGACACAGGGAATGGCTTCCCACTGGGAAAGGAGAGATTTGGGTGNAAAAACCCCCTCTACTTTCCTGTAAGTTCTTCCAGACTTTCACACATGAAATGACCCAAAGTTTTGAGAACCCACGACCAACTCTCAGCATTTTTCCAAACGAGGCCCTGATTCCTCCACTGGCCTCCAGACGGTTCCATTTCTCGGGGCCTCCCAAATCAGAGCCTCATTTCTGCCACCAGCTCCAAGCAGGGACAACAATTCCCTGCTCACCCCTGTCCCAGTGATCCCCACACGTTCCCAGAAGGTCTCTCCACAGGATTCTCTCTCCATAACCTTGCGAGTTTTATTTTGCCGTCAGCCTCACCTTGTGCTGAAAGCTCGGGAGCCTCGTCTTCTATTAATAAATATTTAGGGACTGTTGAAATAAATAAGCCAGCTGACTCCAATGTTAATCCAGTTGTGTGTCCTTGACATTTTTTCCTGACTTTTAAATGTTTAATTAGGTTATTAATAGCGTGGAGGCTCCCTCTCTGCTCCTGAGCTCCGTTAGACCTCTGGTTAATCGGATGCAGCTCGGAGCTGGAGATGCAAAATGCTGGGCCAGAGGTGCCCAGAAAATCCTGGGAACAAAGGGGATTTGGGGATAGATCCCTTCTCTTTTCTTTTTCCAAAGCAGAAAATTCCTAAGAGTCCAGATCATCAGAGCTGTGCTTCTTTGTTTGTTTTTTTCTTTGCAAACATGAGTGGAATAAAGGGGTTTTTGGTAGAGCAAGGCAGAGTTTACAGGGTTTGAAGTCCTCCTCCCAAACTTTCAACCTAAAAAGCTCAAGGGAAAATGGAAGAGAAAGGGGATAAAAATTCCTACTGAATCACTGGGAAGAGAGATGATAAAAAATTTAAAATAAACCCCCCAAAACCTGCATTTTATTCTAATTAGCCAAAGAAAATGCTCCACTAAAATCTATTTCCATAATTTGCACGTGACTCTCTCCTTGGCTAATTAAAAGAGACCAGCAGTGTTATCAATAATGATATCAGCACCTAAAAACCAAACTGAGGGACACTGATAAGGTTTAGTTGTTAACACAACCTCCCAACACTGGACAGGGCAGATTCCCAAGGGAATTCCTGTTAGGCCTTTAAAAAACCCAGGAAATCAGGGCACACAGTGGTTGAGGGACTTGCTGTGGCTCAAATTATTTAGAGAGAAGAGCTTCAAAGTATTTAAAAAAAAGATCCTCACACTCCTCGAGCTCCTTTCAGAACATTTAGATGGGATTTGGCCAATCTGAGTTAATCTTCTCCACTAAAAATGAGACCAAATTCCATTTTATTGCCACTGAGGGAATACTGGAGCTATTCTAGATCTGAAATATAATGATATTAACACTATTGGAATATATTATTCAAAACATGCTAAATGTGAACACCTTCCCTGAATATTGAAGCAGCCAAGGGCCAATCTGAGTCAGTATTTTCCACATCCAGTCCTACAGAACAGAAGAAAAACCTTTCAATTTTTAAAAAGGATTGGAAAAAGAATATTTCTATTCCTGATAAGGGATTCATTCACTTCACTTCAAATATTTATGTGGGTGCTTAAAACCAATGCAGCCAATAGGAGCCAAGAGGGTTTTTTTAGGACTTTTTTAAAAAGTCCCATTAAATAATTTAAATTTTTATTACAAAGTAAAAGCTGTTAAAAGCAGCCTTGTTGTTTTAAGAGTAACTGGATGGCATTAAAAATAGGTTTGGGTTGTGGTTCTGTGCAACTTTTGTATTATTAATTTAAAAAAAAATGTACAGTGTTGCAGATATCTCTGAAAAAATATGTAATTATCTTCATATTTATTAAGGTATTGATATATTGATAAGAGACAGGCAGGAAAATTATCAGAATTATTTCTTTCTTACCAGATTGAGGATCCTGATGGGCAAATTCTCCAGGCCCCTGATGGCTGTGAGTCTGTTGTGGGACAAACCCAGCTGGGTCAGGCTGTGACACTTCTCCAGCCCTTGGATCTCCTCAATCTCGTTAACTGGGCAGAGCTTTCAGGAAAAAAAGAACTGAACACAAAACCTGAGCAGTCATTAGGAGGTAAATTAGCAAATGGGGCCTGATTTTATGGTGTGGACAGCAAAAGCTTCATCCTGAGCAGTTTTAAATCCCCACCGCTCTGAGCATCCTACACAAATTATTCAGTGATATTTTATGGGGTTATTTCACTCTGAATTATACCTGTTCTACCCTGGCCATCTGTCCTGAGAGGAAAAAGTGTATTTTAAATTAACATTACAGTTAAAAGCAGCAGTACAAGTAATTAGGATTCCTCTCAGCAAACTTCAGCGTTCACAGAACTCCTCCGATTCCTCAAACAAAGCACCTTGGACAACAAATCCATCTCAAATTTCTCCTTTAAATGGATGAAGTGAGAGGGAACCTGACTCTGGATCTGCCCAAAATGAGGTAAAACTCTGCTCCAGGGATGTGGCTCTTTGGTGACTGGAGTTAGGCAAGAATAGGTAAAAGTTTGAACAAGGGAAAATCAGTTTAAGCCACAAGCATCAACGTGAGGCAGCAAATTGCTCAGCACTGAATAATAATACCATCAATTTTAGCCTTTTAATGACTCCCTATAAAGCTTTGTCACATATTTTTGTCCTGTATTGCCACATATTTTTGTCCAAGTTGTGTCTCTTTCTGCTTTGGGCAGTTCCTCGCAGACAATTCTTTTATAAACCTTTATAAATCCTCTATAACCCTGTCAGGTGTGCTCGTGTGTGCACAAAAAAAGTGATAATGATTGACCATCTGCATCATAATTCACTTAAAAATGGTAAGGAAAGCTTAATTGCTGTCAGTGTAAGTGCAAGCCAAACGTTTCTGCTTCTGCAGGGTATTTCAGAGAGTGTTTTTTTCATCTCTGGTTAAAAATGTGATTGTTCTGTATGCCAGGTCTTTGGTGAGGAAGAGTTTGACTCCACAGGATTGGTGCCACTTTGCTGTTCTGAATTCTGCATTTCCAACCCTGCCCTCACCCTCCTCTCTCTCAGGGGCTTCTCTTGTGTCCAGGAAAAACATTTTCATCCCCATTTCAGCAACACCTTCCTTGCCAAATGAAGAAATTCAAGGCATGAAACCACTGCCTTCATGAAACCATGAATCAAAACCTGCAGATCAGACCCACAATAAAAATACAAACCTTTGATTGTTTTTGTGTTTTTTTCCTCCCTTTTTTTCATTTTGCTGGGGGGTTTTTGCTCTGTGATGGAAAATGAGAATTGCAAAAAGGAGAGGGGCTCGGTGCCACTTTGGGACAGGATTTGTGTCACCTGCACCCTCTCTGAAATGGGAATAACGTCACCTGCGTGCCCTGAAAATGCTTCTCCTGCTCCCCCATGAGACAGGAGATGGATTAATATCACTTGGTGATGGGCAAGGGACAGAAAAATCCTCCTGTCTCCTCCTTTTCAGAGAGCAGAGGATCAGGATGCAATTCCTGAAGGAAAGAGGGAAGAGTTCAGGAGCCCTCAGGATGCAGCTGGAAGGCAGCAGGGAGCAGGAAGCTCCAGCAAGGAATTTTTAGGAAAGCCTTGGAAAAACAGCAATGAAAAAAGTCAATTTATAGGTTGCTGTTTATCAGGTTTCTGCCAGAAAAGTGTTTCTAATTCCAGAAATTGGGATGAGTGAGGAAGTGGGGAGCAGAACAACTTTTGCTCCCTCAAAAACTCCCAAGAAGTTTTCCTTTACTTCAAAATTCTTTTCATTGCCACTAAACAGCCTTGTCCTGCTTAATTAGCTGGGTCTAAGATGAAACATCAAATTCCTTTTTTAGTTAAGTGTTCCAAGCTGATTCCCTGTTAACCTTTGGTGTTTAAAAATCCTTTTTTGATATTATTTATTACCTCTGCCATGCAGAGACAGTGGGACATCTCCCCTTTCCCTTTTCCACGACACAAAAAGGAGTTTTTGTGTCCCTCTAGCAGGAAAATCCCTCAAATGTGCCCACTTTTAATGCTTAAGTAAACTAAGATCAGTCTCAGAATTACAGTTTAATCCCAGTTCTAAGGACAAAACTGACGTGGAGGGGAAAATACAAAGAAAACAGGTATTTATTTGAAGAAACAGCAAAAAAAGAGCAACTTTTCTCCCATTCAGGATTCCCCAAAGGATACAATCCAGCAGGAGTTTAGTAAGGGAGTGGTATGCTGACAAATCTTGCATTTTTGGGATTTGATTGTGTGAAAAATCGACTTCCTGAAGGAAAAAAGAGAGGAATTTGGGGTTATTTCTTCAGCACTTAACTGTGGTGGGAGTTTGCTGTGTGTTCCACCTTCCCACCACGTGCAGGGGTTCAGCGTGGAAGAAAATCAAAGACATAAATAAAATCCATATAAATAAACATAAACATAAATCAGATACACATAAATATACATCTAAATATAAATAGAAATAAAAGACAGACCCAAATATTTGGAAAAGCTGTTAAAATGCGAACTGAGGTGAGAAAGAAGAAAAAGGAGGAATAAAGATGGACTTTTGCCTATGTCCAAACACAATGTCTAACTTAGATTCAAAAAATCTCTTTGAATTTACACCTACAAAATGCATTTTTTGCAGACTTACCCTGAGGTTTTTAGGTGGTTTAAAATTGAAATACGTGGTCAGTTCATTTTTGGAAGCATTCAGCTCTATTAAGTAAGGCATGTGACTGACACAGGAAAGATCTAGAAATGAAACAAAATGTCAAATCCTGTGCCTGAACGCAGAGATCATCATGGCAAAATGGGATAATTACATCCTGGAGCAATTAAGAATCAATCTGTAGCTGCATGTTCAGAAAGTGATGCCCAAAATGCAGAAATCAGATATATTAACACCTTCTCCTAGAGGAAAAATAAAAAGGTTTCTAAACCACAAAGAATAAATATCCAGGTTCTACATTTAATTTTCATCATGTTAATTGATTTGCCTACAAGCAAGAATGTATTTTTTTTACATTCTATCCACCTCTAGAATGACAGATTCACTCTGTCCTGAGTTATCAATTAGTGGAGAAAAGTATTCAGGCCACAGCTGAAGAATAAATGAGTGGTTGCTATGGAAAAGTCCCTGCTCTGTTCATATCTGGCCTCCACAGAAAAAAAACCTCTTATTAAAATGAGCAGGGAGAGGAGCTGCTTCACAAAAGTGCTGCTATTATTGGACTCCAGCACCTCAAGTGAAAGGAACTCGAAAGAAATCATGTGCTTGGCCCACCACAGCTTATTCCACTTGATGTTAAATTCAAAAAACAAAAAAAAATGAGACAGAGGGAAGGAGTGGCTGATGGAGTTTTTATCCCAGTCTCCATTTGTCACCTTTCTAAATGTAAAAAAAAAAGTAATTTTTTACCTTTTTATCACCCTTGACAAGGGAAAACTCGAGGCTGGGACAACCACACCAGGCATAACTTGAAATATTCTGTCAAATCTCCACCTTAACCTTGACATATTTGCTGGGGTTTTATCTCTGGGTAATAAACTGAGAGTTTAAGCTCCATGTTTCAACATATGCTGGTCTTTAATGGGCCGTGGATATTTCAGAGGAGATCAAGCCTGGTTCTGTGGAGCTGGAATATTTGGCACCATTAAAATGTCAGCCAGGCTTTGTGACACTAAAGCTCCGTGGTCCAGCGCTTTCCTCATCTGAAATTGTCTCACAGCCCAAGAGCTTGTGGTGTATTTACTCCATACCATTAATTTTATTGGAGGAAAGCTCCATTTTCTGCAGGTGAATGTATCCAGAGAGAATGTTGATGTCACTCAGCTCACGACCCTGGAAAAACGAGAAGGGATTTTTAATAATAATTTTAATAACTGGTTGTGTGTAAACTCAGCTCGCACAGGAGCAGGAGACACTGGAGAGGTGCCCCAAGGTCCCTCCAGACAGAAAGTGATGTTGGAGCAGCCAGAAACGGAGAAAATGTCAAAAGAAGGACTTTGAAACAACAAAAAGAGAGCTGCAGTCAGGAAAGACGCCAGGGAAACAAAGCTGTGAGGAAAAGGGAGGGACAGCAGAGATCTTTGAGAGGACACAACCATTTCAACTTCCTGAACGCAGCATTTTCAGGTGTTTCACACATTCCTCTGCTTTTTCCCTCCAGCTGACTGAAGCAGGAAGGTGCATTTTTCACACCTGGATAAGGAAAAATCTTCCTGCTGTTGTTAATACATGAAAAAAAAAAATTCTCCTCCTCCACTCTGAGTCTTATCAAAATCCCTGAAACAGCATTGGCAGGCAGAGACAAAGATCTTTCTCTTGGCTTTTTTTTTAACTAGGCCAACTATTTGGTGTTAAAAAAGGGAAATATTGGTCCAGGGAAACACCTTAAAGTGATTTTTTTTTTTGCTTTTACTTACTGGAAGTGTCAGATGAAGATAAACATATTCAGTCCCAGGGGCTGAGTAGCCCAAGGTGTGGAGTCCCTCAGCGGCCGTGTCTTCGTCCAGCACTCCCTCCAACCGACCCTACAAAACACCAGCAAGGGGAGGAACGCATTAAGGGGAGATTTAGGAAGGGGAATTCCACACTTGGCAGGACCCAGAGGCTGCTGGCGTTCAAGTGGGAGCAGGGTTTGATAAAAGTCCTCAATCAAACGCTGCTTTCGACACTTCACCACCCCGCCGAGGTGGGGCTTCAGGAAAAATGATGAATGCGGCCCTCAGAACAGCCAAGCAGAAACGTGCCCCGTGCCAGATCGATGCATTTAAGAAGGTTCATCAGGTTTTTGCTGGGGTTTTTAATTTTTTCCC
>VZTH01008814.1:12188-49524 GCA_013397815.1 Aleadryas rufinucha | reverse complement strand
ATATTATATACATTATTATATATAGATACAGAGGTGTCTGTGTAAGAAATGAACAGGTTACATGAAGAATTGAAAACTGTTTCAAATACAGCTGGGATATGAGAGCTAAACTATGGGGGTTTCCCACATGCTTTGAAAAAAACTCCCAGGTTTCTGTTTGTGGAGTCCCACCCTCAGTGTTTTCATTATACTTCTGGTTTCATTTCTGTTTCTGTAAGTTCTATTATATTAATATTTTTCCACCTAAAATTGAGAGAGAATTCTTTCCTCTTTATGCTCTGTATCTTACTTTAAAAACTAGTTTGCCATGCTGGCAGTACAGAAACCAAACCAAATCATTTGGGCCATTACATAATCTGGTTTTGCCCTCTGTCATTTTTAAAAATTTTAGACTCCAGTGCAGTGTTATTTAAGATACTTAGTGCTATTTATTGCTTTAAGCAATAAAAGAGCTTTTGTTTCTTCATTCTTGGAACTGTAACCATCTTGGTTTAGGTGGGTGTTGAGCTTGGAGTGCAAGGGCAGTCGAAATTTCTTGGGTGCACTCAGGAGAGCTGTAGAAGTTGACTTCAAAGACAAAGATAAACATCAATCACAGGGACTCTACCTGCTGACTACTGGGATACCTGATCAAGAAACAGTGAGTGTCATCACAGACAGCTCTTCTCTAAATTCCTATCAAAACTAATCCCAACTTTATTTTTCTCTTTCCTTTCCTTATGGCCAGTCATCACAGTTCACTGGCAGAATATTCCTCCTTCACATAGCTAAGGCAGCACAACTGCCAGGATCCCAAACTTCCATTTCTGCAATTGCCAGTCATGTGTTGGAGGTAGCAATTATTAATAATGTGTGAATTGTAGAAAATTGAAGATGTGCTTTTAGGATTCCTTTCCCACTCCAGCTCTGGCTGTCATTTTCCTTCAGATTTCTGAGTTGGAACAAGCTGATTTTTTGTATTTTATCATTTCCTTACAACTCATAGGAACAAAGACACAAATAATTTTCCAGTGGATCTCCATAGCACACTGTGTTTATCCCAGCTCCTGTTTTGATCCCAGTAATCCCTTGCTTGGATCCATGTTTGTAGTGCTGCACTCCGGGGCCATCGAGCTGCATGCACAGCCTCGAGTTTTATGTTTGCAGTGAGGTGTCTCCTGCTTTTGTTACCAAACCTCTGGAAATTCTGGGCAAACCTAAGAAATCATTCAAGCCCATATGGCTGACAAGAAAATGAGGGACAAATGGCCAGTTTCATCCCTCCTTTGCTTCAGTGCTTGACTAATTTGATATCCACCATCTCTCTTTGGTTCCCAAATCTACCCCAGCTCCCCTCTTGCCTGCAGCAGAGCTGTTGCCACTGTAACCAGCAGTAGTGACAATTGTTGTGTACCTGCAAGGACTGAGGGGGAATTGGGCTGCTCAGGGTGTGTTCCTGTGCTGAACTGCTCCCACTGGGAGGATTTGTAGGAACCAGTGCAGTAGATGGAAGCTTGTCTGAGGTAGAGGCTCACCACTGATGTTTCTTCTCTGTCTCACAGCACACAGTGAGTGCTTACGTGGCTGAGGTTTGCAGAGGGTTTGATTTACAGCTCCATGTCTGCCTGTTCAGTGTCACAAAGGACACTGACTCCAGTGGGGTTATCCCAGCCCGCTATGCCAGCCCCAGGGAAACTGCCAGAGCTTTTAAAGAAATGGTACAGGCAGCCAAAGGGAGGCTCCACTGCTTTGGAGAAGCAGGTATGAGAAAAGGACAGCCAGCACAGACTTCTTCTTCATTAATGAAATAATAGTTATTAATGCTTTTTTACTCCCAAATCAAGTAGTTTACTTTATTTAGGACATGCTAATGCTGTACAAACACTGAGATATAAACACAAGGCATAATTTTATTGAGACTTTCAAGCACATTGCAGAATATTATAATGCAGCCTTAATGAAGGAATTTGTTTGGGTTTTTTTTTTATTTGAATTCACCATTTTCTGTTATCCTTTTCAAAGATGCTCATTTAAAATATAGTTACTAATATGGTAGGTCCAGATAGGCTTGCAGGAAACAAAGGCTTTTTGATTCTTTGCGTTGGTATTTAGCATGTTCTACAATTTGTTATACATTTAAAAAAATACTTATTTTGTACATTTAAAAAAAACCCTATGCTAATTAGCATCTATTTGATTATCAGGTATTTTTGAAAGTGATGATATTACCAGTATTATATCTGAAGTGGAAAAAGCACAGAACTACTCCCAAAAGGTATGAATTACATTGAACTTTTTAGATTATGTGTTTCATCATTAAAAATTTCAACAGTGTTTGTTCAGCTGACAATTCAGGAGATTGGACAAAACCCTTTTATGATGAGCAGGAATGTTCTGGAGTGTGAGAACAGTGAGCACAGAGTAAATGTGGACTGGAAAGCAGCTGTACAATAGCACTGCAGTGACTGGTGTTGGAGTAGCCATGATTCCTTACCAAATACAAGGAGTTTACAGTTCAAGTGATTCTCCTTTTTGTTGCCAATCCTGTGATGAATTCAAGTAAATTAATTCTTCATTATAATAAAGTTATATGTGTTACATGCAAATAAATAATACTACATTCTTGTAAGCCCCAGTGTAAGGAGGGCTTCTCATTAGCATGAAACCTTTGTCAATTCTAAGACAAGTTGTTTTCTGAGGTGTACTGAGGGTGTAGGACTAGGCTGTATCTCCCCATATTCCATGCACATGACTTTTTTCCAAAGATATCCAGCAGAATAACTGAGGCAGCACAGCCAGCCTGGCAGTGTGGGGGCTGTTTCTTATAAAATAGGAAGAGATGTGCAGTCAGAGCCTTGTCCAGAGGGCTGAGCACCCTGTTGGATGCAAGTCTGAATCCCAGAAGTTGGACTTCTTTAAAATAAGAGCTGGAGGCTATTCAGTGACATCTTAAAGTACTTTGTTATCATTTCACAGTTGTGTTTACTTGGTTCACCATCTTCAATTTGTTCTAGCCCTGGTCTATTTGCACTGCTGCCTTTTGGTTTAGTCTGTTTGCCCAGAGTAGGAAGAGTTTCCACACAGTGTGTTTGAGCAAGCACAGCACAAAGGGGTTTCTGGTCAGTTAGAGGTGTTAAGCATTATCAGGCAGGAATTTTATTTATTATTATAATAGTAAATACAAAATACTGTCTTTGAAATGTCATTTATTTAAATTCCACTTACAGGAATTACTGAACAATGTGAATTTCCATTTCAGTGTGCGTTCCTGGTGGAGTCCTTAAAGCAACGCTCAGTAAATCAGTCTGTGGCACCCCTTACACCAGGAGGAGACTCAAATGTGCTTACAAAGAAGGAGAATAAAAAGCCACAGAAGGTGCCATCCCCTAAACCCACAGCTGTGAGTCTGGCTAGAATGGTTTGAAATGGTCCCATTTAATGTGCTGTGTGTTAATTAGAGATCCTCCCCAGCTATTGGGTGCTCCTCTTGGTGAGGAGCTCAGCTGAAAATCTGAAGGAATCAAACCAGCACTGTGATAATACTTTGAATTTCTGTTTGCAATCAAAATGCTACATACACCAAAAAGTGCATCTTACCAAGTAATTCATGATAATGGAGCCACACTGGGGTGTCAAAAGGTGTCTAAATAATCCTTCCTCTGACCTTAAAAAATAATGGAAACAAAGGCAAAGCAGCAATGTGCTTTACCAAATTACATCTATTTTGCAAGTCCTTCTAGAAGGTACTGAATTTTATGGTGTTCTGCTCATTTGCAGATGAGCTGCAGCTCAGTAGGATGTCTCTGGCCTCACAGAGAGCCAGCATAAAACAAGAACAGGATTCAGGATTGGATTCCTGCCTGCTGGGCTTATTTCCATGGAGTTACACGACTGAGTCCCTTGGGATTTTGCTGGTGTTTTCTCTGCTCATTTTGGCTGTGCATGGGTCTGTTCTGAGTAGGAGTGCACAGCTGTAATATGCATAAAGGGGCAGTGCTCACTGGAATTTTCAGGTCACATCTCTGAAATGGGAGTGGCATTGTAGGTGTGGGAATGTAGGAAATGGCAGCGTAGGTGTGGGAATGTTGCACAGGCTTTGTAGGTCTTCCAGGCTGTTTCATCAAAATGACATTTTCTCAACACCTCTTCACCAATGCAGGAGAAACTAATTAGTCAGAGATGATAATAGAGCACAGTTGTGCAGGGATTAAACTTGTAGAAAGCTGGTACAGGGCTGTCTGGAGATGTTGGGTGTATGTTAAATTAGATGTCACTTGCTTGAAACCTCAGTGTCACAGCAAGTCCTATTCTACAGCAGGGTTAAACAAGTGCTGGTGTTGTTTAGCAGACTGCTCAGCCCTAGAGGGATGAGGCAAACCTAAAGGAGAAATTGCTGGTGTCAGCACTAGATTTCCAATACTCAGTAAAAAGCTGAGGGAGATACTAAATACTGTGTTCTATAAAGCAAGGCCACTACCATGCTGAACTGCTGGCAGAAGTGGTCCAAACTCCTCTCACCGTAGATGTCAGTCTGCAGGTTTATGGCAGCAGATGATATTAGCAAGATTAAAACAGAGCAATTAGAGTTACTTAACCCAGCAAGAAACCACAAATTAATGTGTTATCATGGCAGTCCGTGGATTTGTCAAAGCCAGAGTGAAGCAGGAATTAAAAAATAAAGAAGGGTAGTTCCAGGATAGAATAATGCAATATAGATTATATGCATATGAATATATATATATATATAAAATATATATATATGAATATATGCAATATGATCCAACTGAAACACTTTTTACATTTATTTTTTTTTGTTATTAAAGGTGCTTAAGGATGTAAAAGACAACCATGGTGCAGAGAGAAATAATCCTGTAAGAGTCCTGGCATGGCGTCCTCCTAGTGCCAAAGCAGGAATTCCACCAGGTCTGCATGGATTTAGGGGCTTTCTGTCTTCAGTTTCTTCTGGGTTTTGCTTAAAAGACAGTATTTAAATTAGAGATTTAAATGAAGTTTTTAGAAGCACCTGGAATTGTAATCTTTAATCAGATTTATAGGAAACATTGTGCTGGAATTGCTTTGGGATGAGTTTCAGCTGTAATTTACCTCGTTTGCTTCTACGTTGTGCAAAGAAGGAACTCAGCACAGCTGCACAATGATTTCCAGGTGCTGGGATTGAACACCTGAGCTGTATCAGCAAATGTCACCTGTGTGTGATGGAAGGCAGAACCCCACTGTGTTCCACACCTGGAGCCAGAAGGCTCAGCAATTCAGAGCTTTATTATGTCGTTAGTTCAGTGTATACATTGCCACTAATTCTGTTAGATCCCATTTTAATTAATGCTGTTCCACTTGATTTATTTATGGTCTGGTAATGAAGGCAAAGTACAGCACCTGTGTCAGGTTGTCTGAAGTGCTGACTCTTCCAACTCTTAAACTGCTCTTAAGTTTTAAGTTCAACTCTTAAACTCTTAAGTTCCAACTCTTAAACTGCTCTTATCTTTTTCTTAAGAAAAGCTCTTAAACTGATTCCAGTTTACTGTTGGTCCCTTAAAGCCCAGTTCATTTCTCCTCCATTTTTTTTGTGATTTTCCTGTGTTATTTCTTTGCATCTTTGCTAACATCTGCAATTCATTTTTCTTTACATTAAATTTGAGTCTTCAAATCTACTGATGTTGATGTGCAGCAGTGTTTACAAGTCTGGATTCATATTTGCATCTGAGGTGCTCTGTACAAAGTTAATTGGTTTCTCCAACAAATATCATGCTTGTTCAAACCCCTAAGTTTTTCAAACTAACTCCTGTGACATTCTTCCTGATGGTAATTGATATATTTGTAAAGGTTTTGGCTCCATTTCTATGAAAGCCTCCTAAGTTGTGCTGTAATATGATTTTTCTTAATCAGTATCAAAGAAAATGAAGCATTTATAATTGTGGTAATAGGAACAGATGAAGAGAAGAACAGGGTTCAGCTCTTCTCATGTCAGAGTTTTATCCAGCTGAAGTAAGTTCATGGGGGTTTTTTGTCTATTATTTACTTGTAGCACAAAGAGGAAAAGAATGGGCTCAGACTGAGAATAAAGGAAAGCACAAACCAAGGAAGCAGCCAGAGCTTCGTGTGTCTGTATTTTACACTGGAGAAGGAAGAAGTGTGGGTATGTGTTAGCAGGATAGGATGGGTGAAGCCCTTTTCTTATCAGCATTTTATTCTAAAACTGGCAGGATGATAAATCACTGATAACCAGTGGGCTTTAAACAGTGAGTGGAGAGAATTTCACTTACCAAATAGTGGTGAGGATTTTTAGTTTGGGTGGCTCTTTTTTGCCTGGTTTTTTTGTTGGGTTTTTCTTTTGTAAAGTCCTTTGGGATCTTTTGGTCAAAGGTGCCCCAAGGAAAAGTGCTGTGATTATGATTTAGATGAGTACAGAATGTTGGGTTTGGAATTTTTGGAAGGTGACAATTTTTTAAAATAAGTGATTTTTTAGGTACTTTGTTCATTCCTTAAACAGGTACAGTGTATCAGAAGTATCCAAAGGCAATGTGCATGAGAAAATCTGTTTCCTCTGTCACATTGCCAGAGGAAGAGGAAATCTGTTCAAGCAAAGAGGTATTTTTCTCCTTATTAATTAATTGCCATTTTGGAGCTATCCATCTGAATTAATGCAAACATTAATTGTGATTCTCTACAATGTCTTATTACTTAAACTGTTCTAATATCTGCCAGTAATCAGTTGCTTTATTTGTTTGTCTTACAAGTGGCTGAGGAAGTACAGTATTAAAAAGCTGAAACTGGAGTTGCCCAGACTGATGTTTGGTCCAGGCTGTACCCACCAGAAGAAAACTGTGGAGTCTCTGCACAAGAAAGTAGCAGCAAAATACTGTTCCATCTTCCCCAGTGCAGAAATCAATGTAGGTTTTTGCAGATATCATTATTGAAAGGCTTTGTATTTGTTCAGTGAATGCTGATTGGTGTTTCTGGCTTTCTAGTGTGATTTCTCTCCACTCTTCCCTGTTCTTTCTAAATCCTACTTCTGGTAGAAAGCTGGAGAAGGTCTTTTACTTACCACAAAGAACCACTGAGTGTGCCTGAAGTCCAAAGTGCATGTTCTTTATGATGTGTAGCATCTCCTCTGCTCACACAGCATGAAAAAGAATTTTTAAAATTTAAATAAAACTTTTCAAAATCCTGTGTGAGTTGAAACTGGGGAAATGTTGGCTCTTAATTGCTTCAGTTTATGTAATGACTGGAGAGAAGCACAGTTAAATGCAAGTAACAGTCACAGAATTTTTCTTACCCTATTTCATAGCTGTAAAGACTAAAATCTGCCTGATTTCTAATGCCAACATTCCATACGTGGCAGCTGAGCTCAGATTTCCTGAGGTAAGGTGCTCTTGTACAAACTGCATTTTTCCAGGGGGTTGTGAAGCATCTGCAGTTTCACCCCAGAGAACTGGAACTCTACAGAGAGCAGCTGGGGAAGGTTTTGCAGCGCTACATCCAGAGAGTGCAGTGGCTTCTCTCAGGTATTGCTGTGCCTCTGGCTTTTGCAAAGCACAACTTAAACCTACACAAGTTCTTCTTGTCTGCTCTTTCTGGTAGAGTAGATCTGAACATAAATCTGAAGCTCCAGTATGAATAAAGGTTCTCTGCCTTGCATTTCATTGAAGTTTTCAAACTTATTTTTGTGAATACAAGAGAATTCAGCGTCTGTGCAGCTGATAAACATTTTGCTTGCTGAGGTTTTGCTCTTTGTGTGTTCATGAATACAGAGCAGAAGCTTTCTATCAACAGCACAAACACAGTAACATACACAAGCAAAATCAGCTTTTTTGCTGCTTTTGCTAAGAATTTGCCCTGCTTAGAAGCTCAGCATCACTGCTGGTGAAGACTTATTTGGATCTCTCAGTTGCTCATAAAGATCTTTGTTAGGAAACAGTTTAATTTTTTGCTGGATTGTAAAGGAGTTACAAATTATTTAATGTGAGTTACCACAATTAGGTAGTAATTAATGCTTGATAGTGCTAGATTTGAAATGGCAGAAGAGTTTTCTGTTATTAACCTTTTAACTGCCTAATTGCCACATAGATTAGACTTAATTATGTAGAAATGTGCCCAGAATTACCCCTAAAGACTGAAGATTTACATTGTGCTCAATAAATTAAGCCTATGTAATAACTCTTAATTGGTTTTGATGTTCTGGCCCAGGAAGCCGAAGATTCTTTGGTACCATTTTAGAAGCAAATGTCTGTGTTTTGATTGATACATCTGGTTCCATGGACCCACATTTGCCACTTGTCACAAAAGAACTCACCTCCCTCATCTGGGAACAGCTGAGAAGAAATGAAGTCAGGTATGGTAAATGACAGATAAAGACTGAAATCTGCCCTCATTATGATGTAATCAGATTGCATAATGATTACAGTAATACAGCACTGAAACACAATCCAGGTAATTATTATATGGTGGAGTATAAGTGCATGTGACAAGAGCTGCTTTTTCTGTTGCTTTCACCAGTTTTTAGTTCTAAACTCTCTAAGATCTGAGCCTCTGCCATGGGCTGCTGCTGTTTACCCTTTTAGGCTCAGCATTCCCATGGGTTTTCTGGTCATACAAAGTGAGAGATGCTTTTTGACTCCTCCAAGGCTGAAGATCTTAATCCAACACTAAGGCTCTTGGATGGGGGGAGTTGATTGGGTTTGGGTTTTTTTACTCTTGGGTTTGGGTTTTTAAAAATTTTATTTATTTACTTATTTCAAACCTGGCTTATCCAAAGTGACTCACTTGCTCAGGGTTAAATGTTGTGGGTTATCTTTCTCCTCAGGTTTAACCTGCTGAGATTTGCAGCAAATCCTGAGAGCTGGGAGGAGTGTCTCGTGGAGGCCACTGATGAGACGTGCCACGATGCTGTGCAGTGGGCTTCCACGTGCCGTGCTCATGGCAGCTCCTGCATCCTCGCAGCTCTGCAGGTTGGTGTGCCCCAGCCTGGGGAACACAGCGTGTCCTGAGGTGCTGAAACACTCCCACCTGACTGGTAATGGTCTAGGAAAAATTATCTCAAACTGTTCAACACCTTTATATCCAAATCACTGAACAGTTTAGAAATCAAACCACTGTTCCTGGCCCCAGAGCTCACAGATTCTTGAATTAATTGCTCATGCTCAGTTTTGAAAAAAGTCAGATATCAATAGTTTTGTTCATATTTGTGTTCAGAGAATAGTGGAGAGGGAAAATAGCCAATTGCTCAAAATGATGTTTATGTGCAGGTGTGGCTGTGATAAGTTGCTCTGCCCCAAACAGGATTTTAAATGAGCAGTGTTTGTTGGAATCTCAGGGGTTTTGAGTACAATTCTTGCACTTCAGTAACAGGTGAAGAAACTTTTCTCCTATAAAAATGCTCAGTGTAGAAATTACTAGTAATAATAACTTCAAACTGAACTTGCAATTCCATGAGATCTAAAATTGGAATCAAAACAGAAATGTTGCCTTTAATGAATGATTCTTCTTCCAGACATCCTTGCACAATCTCTGTATTCATCATGAATCAAGTCCAGCAGAGCTGTAAGCCATGTCTGTACTGCAGAGATGTCCACTGAGTCAATTACTGCAGCAAATATGCATAATATTCATTCAGCTCCTAGTGAGCCTGATTTTCAGACATTAAACATTTTTAACTCCCATAAAATATGATGTAAAAATCTTTTAAACCAGTTAATTTTCTTATTTCAACAAGTCAATTTTTGGCAATGCCCTGCCTATAAATACGTTGTCTTATGCTACAAATTATCTACTTAAAGTTTCAAATTTATATCCTTGATCTCCTTCCTAATTAGTGAAAATGAAAAGACTAAGTTGATTAATGATGTGGCAAATACAAAACTATCTTAAATCATTGGATTTTTGTTCTGAAGTATAACTTTTCATACAAATAACCCATTATTTAAGCTTATTTTGTGCTTTTCAGAAGGCTCTCAGTTTCCAAGGTGTAGAGGCACTGTATCTACTGACTGATGGAAAACCAGACACCAGCTGCAGTCTGATTTTGAAGGAAATTGGAAGACTGAGAAAGAAACAAGATATTAAAATCCACACCATTTGTTTTAGCTGTGCAGACAGGTATGTGATACTTTGAAAGAACAACAAAAAACCTCTTAAAATTCCTACTTTATTAAAATAAAGATACCAAGATGGTAACAGGGGAGGTTGTTCTGACACAGGTAATTGCCACAGGGCCTACATTTCACACAGGAATTTATAATCATGTCCTCCAATCTCTTTGTTTCCATGAAATATTTTTGAGGAGTTCTTAGAAATTCTTTTGCTGTTGCTTTTGGAGAAATAATTTTCATAATCAGCTTCCTGCTTTGTGCTAACAGAGGAGCTGTAGAATTCCTGAAGAAGCTTGCTTCCCAAACAGGAGGGCGCTTCCACTGCAGCTCTGGAGGTGAAGATGGACAATTAGCAGCACACAGAATGTTGACAGAGGGGCTGGATGATGAAGATGTATGTTCAATAAATCAGTTTCTTTTGTTGCATTGAAACTTAGTTCTTCATCAGTACAGAAACTTCATTTGAAAAAGACAAATAATGAGAAAAAATAATACAGAATTTCTGAGCTATTTCACATTGAAACCAAAAGGAGAAATTTTAATATCTGTCTGTGCCTTTCTGTTCACTGCCTTGGTGAGGTGCCCAAGCCATGAAAGGAATACACAGGGCAATAGAGGTTTTGAAAGAGAGGTAAAATATATATTGTGTGTCTGGATGTGGGTTTTAAGCTAATTTCAGCTTTTACTGTGTCTTCTTGTCCTGCCATCTTGTGTTTTATTTAATTGTAAAACCCTGATATGATGCTTAGCACATTAATTCTCCAGCATGAGACCTCAGGGATTGCCACAGCAGAAAATGTTGCTGAACACAACCAGGTTCAATCTAGGCTTGCTCTGCTCTCTCCTTGTAAGACCAAGACCTCTGCAAGTAGCTAGGAGTGGGGAAGTTTAGAGCTTGGGCTCACTTAAGTTGGTGAAAGAGAAAAAAAAATAGCTGCAAGTTAAAGTAAAATATTTTAACTGTTTTTTCAGGATCCAGTTTTCCCTTACTTCAAAGGAGATGATTTAAAGAAACTTACTCAAGAAGTAGCAAAAGTGAGAAGTTTCTTAAAGCAGGCAAAATGTTGGAAGTGAGTATTTATCAAGACTCTTTGTGTTTATGATTTCATGGAATGAAGACACGAATATCTGACTCCCAATGTCTGTTATGTAAAAAACAGCTCTGGAGAACAGAATAGAATCTAGAATAGGAGGGAAGGACAATTAAATTGTATTGATCCTTATGTTTCTTCAGTGTTATCCTTCCTAAGTGCCAATGCAGAACCAGAAAGCACCAATTCAATAGGAATAGCAGGCAAAAGTACCTGCAAAGAGATTTAAAGTCACACAAGGACAGGGCTAAACAAAGACTCCAGGGTACTCTGTGCCTCTGTGAAAAACTGCTCTAATTCTTTGGGGTTTGTTTTTCTTTCAAACAGATCATTGCTTGAAAAATGGAACACAAACCAAAAGGACAATTCTGGCTCTCAAAAAAGTGCTCAGGTAAACAGTCACCACATTTACATCATAGTTGATGTACAGTTCATGTATTTCAGTAAAAGGGTAATATTTTATTACATGTAATTACATTTTATTACATTTCTAGCTGTGACTTTTTCCAAAGTTGAAAACATTTGTAGTGATTTCAGTTCTTAGCTGAGATAGTCCACAGTGAAACCCAAAATAACCAAAGAAGAGTTCCAAGAGAACTGTTTGGGGTGAAAAGAGCAAGGCAGATGTGTATTTGCAGTTATTAATGGTCTAGAACCAGATGTAATGGCTGTAATAACCATTGCTGCATGGGCTGCATCATTTATCTGGTAAATGAACAAGGCTGACTGAAAAAAGGCCCCCATTAACAGCAAAGAGCCTCAGCAAACATGGGACTGTCGTTACAGAGTGCTGGGAGAGGCAGCTGGGCAAACTAAACCTCTCACAGAGCCACCCTGCTGCTTTCAAACTGGCAAAGTAAAAACCCCAGGAGAAGAGAAACTGCTGGGTGGAGCTCTGAGGGTTCAGCAAGAGAGAAGTGTTTGTCACAGAGCTGTGTGAGGAAAAACACTGGGCACACAGACAGCTGCAGAGGTGCACTAGAGATCGTTGGGCTGCCAAGATATTCATCAGGGATTGTGCATGATTGTGAGTGTGTAAGGGTGTGTTTGAGCATGTGAGAGTGTGAGTGAGTGTGAGTGAGTGTGTAAGGGTGTGTTTGAGCATGTGAGAGTGTCAGTGAGTGTGTAAGGGTGTGTTTGAGCATGTGAGAGTGTCAGTGTGTGTGTAAGGGTGTGTTTGAGCATGTAACAGTGTCAGTGAGTGTGTAAGGGTGTGTTTGAGCATGTGAGAGTGTCAGTGAGTGTGTAAGGGTGTGTTTGAGCATGTAAGTGTGTCAGTGAGTGTGTGTGGGTGTGTTTGAGCATGTGAGTGTCAGTGAGTGTGTGTGAGAGTGCAGAATTCAGCATTTAAGGGCTGATCACTCATGAGAGATGCCTGGAGAGGGAGCAGATACAAAACCATCCTGTAGGAGTGAGGAAGTTGTAACAGGCATGCCAAGATAAAGGCTGGTGTTCCACACCTACCTCTGTCTGTCAGCATTCCAAGGAGAACTCCAGTGCTGGTGAAGTGTATAGGAAGGCACTCCTGTTAAAATACTGCAGAAGGTGTATAGCACTGTAGCCCCATTAAACATGTAAGGAAGGAAATTCCAGTTTAGTTGTATTGTTTTTCCATGACTATTTTGTCAATGGTGACAATGAGCCTATGCAGTTTATATATTTTGAGTTGTATTTTAAAAAGTATTCATGTGCTTCACTTGTAGGATTAAATTTTAGACGAAGAAAAGATGCTGAAGAGGTTTGGAATCAGCACCAACCTGCTTCTTTCCAAAGTGTGCTCAGAGCTTCCAGCTGCAAGCAGAAAAAGAGAAGATTTATTCTTTGTTGTCACAGCTGCTGGCAAGACAAGAAGTTGCAGATGATGAGTGCTGCACTGACTCCACTTGCAGATTTTGCAGGATTCAAAGTAAATCAGGCCCTGAACTCTGTGAAGTTTAAATACAACTAGAGGATAGTTTTCAATATAGCTAATACACATTTTAGAGGTGTATGTATTTCTAAAATAATCAGTAGTTATACAGGGTCACAGCTTTTTTTTTCTCTTCTACTGCATCATATTAATAATCCCTTCAATTAGTTGCTGGTATGCCTCAATTGTCTTTTTTGGCAGTTGGTTGGAGATTTCTTTGCTGGTTTATGATCCCTAACAGATGGGACAGATGGCTGTGAGGTTAGGAGGAGAATTCTTTGTGCCAGTTTTGCATAGAAGGTCTGAGAAATAACCTTAGTGCAGAAAACAAAGCTTGTAATTCGTGTTTTTGCACAGAGGAGTTTTGCTAAGAATTATTTTGACTCTTTGCTTTTCATGTTGGCAGTAAAGAAGGATTTAGAGTTGATGATTGAGAAATGATCAGACATGCAATACAGTAATACCCTGTTGCTGATGCAGCCTGGTTGTGTTTGTATAACCAGACACTGCCAATCTTCTGAGCACTTCTGTTCTTACATATTTCCTGTCTAGAAAGATTAAAAATATGTTTGCCAGTACCAGTTGATTTATGAAATATACTTGTTTTTTACTGATTTCTGTAATGACAGCTCCTTACTATTTTCTAGATGTTCACTGTTGTCTTTTAGAGGGTTAGAAATTCATCCCAGGTGTTTCATATATGTAAAACATTTTATTATTTCCATAATAAAAATGGATTCAGACTTCAAAATTCAGATACTTGATCTGCATTTATTCAGGAGCCATTTGCACCTCCTCAGTGCCAGCTGATGGGGATGGCTGGATATCCTGTGATGTGGGAGACTGTACCTTTTCTGTCCCTTTATCTCTTTTGTCTCTATAAAGAATTAAAAATTATTTCTACATAAATGTATCTTTTTAGTATTGTGTGCTGTGAACCAGGTGCCTCTTCCATGTCAGTACCAGCCTTTACTGGAATGCTGTGGTTGAACTGGTGCTTTGTGCTGTCTTCTTCTGTGATTTGATTTGTGGATGTGTGTAACTGCTGAGATGATTTGATATGAAAATGTTCGTTGTAAATTAATAGGATTGGTTGCATTTCTGTTTGGGGTATAGAAATATTCCATGATGATCACTGATAAAATGAGGATTGATACTAAGAGAAATGTTAAAACAGTAAATGCAGGTAGAAAGGATGAGCTTTCTGTATTGCCAAAAAGGGTTTTTTATTTGTTCCTTGGAGGATTTAAAAGATGTCACAGTACTGTAGCATAGACTCTTACATTCCTATAAAAGTACTTTAAAAGAACTCAAAAGGAAATACACTTATGCAGGTTTGTTAAATGGTATCACAGGCTCTTTGTGAAGTAAGATCATAATGAACATGTTGGATTTTGCAAACGTGGATAAGCATCAGAATATTTCAGTCTGTTGTGTTAGACTGGAATTGTCCAAGCTCTCATTTAGAGCCTTTTTTCCCCTGTACAATATTTGGTGTCCAGAGGTTTTACTCTATCAAAACAATTGTCTCCATTGGCTGATTGTCAGTGGGTCTGTAAGCCTGAATTTGGGGCAGCCTACATGAATACTCATCCCTGAGCTGTTTGTTTTGGCTTGGACTGGGCGTTTGTTTCTGTGGGCAGAGCCCAGCACGTTTCTCTGGTTCTCCTGAGCGTGATCTCACACTCCAAGTAGGTGTTGGGAACACAGGAGCCTTCTCTTTGCTAAGGCCTTCTAAGGCTCCTGTTCAAGAAAAATGCAATGAAAAGTGAGGAGCAAATGCTGATGTTAGGATTTGTGTAAGCACAGAAGCTGTAAAATACTCAGGTTTTACAGCACTGAGCCATTGCAGCCCATCCAGGTTCTCTTCTTTTGGGTGTTCAGCCTGTGCAGCCGAAGCCTTGTGTTCGTGCAGGCTGGTCAGCCCTGCTGCCTCCTCAGAGCAGCTCCTTCCTTTAAAATACAGACTCTATCACCTTACAGCCCACCTGGAAACTCCCATCCTACCTGCTCCCAGCCAGGAGGACACTTCCAGGAGATGCCTCAGTGGGGATGACCTGAGTAATGCTCAGTGTGTGACTCCAGTGTCCCTCTGTCAGCTCTGTGTCATTCGCTTTCCTGGTTTGTGCTTGCTGGAATGCACCTCACTGTATTCAAGACATAATAAAAGAGGAGTTTTATGATTGACCAAATGCATATTTTTCTGCCAGCTTGTTCCTAGGTCATGTCATGGCTGTGACTCACTGAATGTGCTGATTTGTGTGCAGGGAATTAGAGACAAATGGCTCAAGCAGTTGCCACCCCCACGTGTGTGTGGGACCCCTTCAGAAGAGTGCTGCTTTCACAGCAGGAGTTGGGAATGTCCCTGTGGAGCAGCTCATGCCCTGCCAGCATTTCCAGTTTCCAGCTGCTGAGCTAGGTTTAACTGCAGATGTTCACAAACCCCTAGCAAGGACTGGCACTTCAGGAACTCCTCTGTGCGTGGTTCAGCCACAGCTGCTTCAGGGGACAGCTTGGCCTAGTAACAAATTCTCCATTGAAATATCCCTGAGTTTGAGTCACCCCCAGCAGTTCATGCTGCTTCAAAGGAAGGTAATGGCAGTGTGTGTTGTGTTGTGTCCTTTAGAATTCTGTTCTGTGCCCTATAAGCATGTTGCTATTATTAGCATGGACCTAGATTTGTAACTACAAAGTCCCAGGACTTCAGGCACCCAAATGTGTTCATACAACTCAGTCACTGGAATTTTCACTGAATCATTTTGATGCCTCTAAATCAGATGTATCTCAGATGTGTATTTCATTCCACTGAACTTTGGTCCCCTGTGAAACCATCTCAAACAGATGCTCATGAGATGTTTGCTTGCTGATTAGTTAAAATAAATAATGGGAAGAGAGAGGAAGAAGGGAAAACTCAATTCCAGAAAACTGCCAGCATCAGAAAATACCCTTTTCCTTTCCTCTGTTACAATAATGATCATTTCAGTTTTAAGTACAGAAGTAATTTATAAGGAGACTGATAATCCCTGACCCATATCATGTGAGACTTCATCTGTTAGAACTTTAAATTCTACCCAGAATTTGATAAATAGCTTAGGCAGACCTTGTAAGCCACAAGTTTCTATCCTTTCAGTGCCATGGGCTGCCTCTGTCCCCGTGGCCACTCCTAATGTGGTACCAAGGCTTTTCTAAATAGAGAAAACACTAGCAAATAACAAACCTGTTGGAATTGGTGTCAGAATCTCTTTCAAACTTGCATCTGTGTAGTTTGTTTGACACTTTTGTTGTCTCTGTGATTCCTGTGTGTAGCAAGCCAAGCTGTGATCCCTGCTAACTGTATAGAAACAGGTTTTTATTCAGTACAAGTAACACAGCATTTTTATTTATGGTGCATTTGTCTTCCTTCCCTTCAAATAGTGCATAAACTCTCCTCTCCTTTAACAAGGGCTGATACAGGGATGCTCACTGGTGCTGTGAGAAGTTGCTTTGTTTCTTCCTGTAATTCCATCCTGACTTGGCAATGCAGGCTCAAGAGTTATCATTTCATTTGACCTGTAAATCAATCTGTGTAACATGCAAAGTAACCACGAGCGCAAAGGAAATGAGAACAAAGTCACTGGAAAAGCATTTTATGTGGCACATTCCAAGGCTGTATTTGTGGGTGCTTTATTCCTTCCATGAGGAAACAGTGAAACATGCAGAACTGGAACACAAATACACAAAGAAAGAGGAAAAAGGAAGGCTAGAGTGAGAATATTTATGTATGTTAATGAAGAATGGAGGGATTTAAGAAGAACCTGATCTCTTCGCTTTGCAGAGAGGAATAAGGATCTGCATCTTGTTTTCCCTTCTGGCCTGGACTTAAGAGCATGACATGGGTAAGTTGCTTTGCCTCTGTCTTACTCCTCTAACTCAGCATGGAATGGGAAGAATGTTGTATTATAACACTTTGGGTATTGTATTACATTTGTTGTTGTGTTAATATTGTGTTGGTAAACTTTTTAAAGGATGACTTCATGCCTTAGAAATATTTGATAGGTACCAATGTTTAGCATTTGGTTATATGAAAAATATTCTGAGGTTTCCCAAATTCAGATCCCAGGATTTATCTTTTTGACCAAAAATTCTAAGCACAGCTAGCCATAATTAGAGAAGAGTTCTATTATTTTCCTCTTTTCCATTAACATTGGAAGACCTGATTTAATTGCTTTTTAACATTTTCTGTCTTCTCTCACATAACAGGTGAATATCTTACTGTTGACACTTCCCTTCTCTCAGCTATTTTAGACTCAGTCCTGGTTATGAGGGTGATTGTTTTTGTAGTCACAAGGAGATAAGTGCCCGTAGTTAAAGTCCCTACACCCTACAAGAGTTCTGCCCAGACTCGTGTGGGGTTGCAGAGGGGATCAGGGCTCTGGTACCCTGTCCCAATGAGCCTCACCACCCTGAGTTCAGAGTGTGGCAGTACCTGTGATGGGGAAGGTGCACAGGGAGGTGCTCAAACACATGGCAAGCTTGGACAACTCTACTAATTTAGGGTTTAGATATAGAAAATTTTAATGAGTCAAATGAAGAGAGGGTATTTTTTATATTGCAGGTATTTCAGCAAAACCCTGTCCTTGAGTAGCTTTAGGAGAGAGTTTAGTCTCTTCTGCTTTTTCTGCTATTCCTCTGCCCTTGGGCACTCCAGAACATCCCATCCTGCCTGTGACTCACACCAAATACCTGTCTGTCACCTCAGCTCACGCCTCTGTCGAGCTCTTCATGCTCTGCTTACGTCTGTGAAAGGCTCCTTTCTGTGTAGTATCTTCCACATCTGAAAACCACTCTTCAGGTTCCTGTTCTGTGGCCTGGGAGTGCAGAGCTGTGAAGTTCACAGAGCTGCTGGGTGACAGGGACACAGACCTGGGCTCACATCTGCTTTCTGGGTTGTTTGAAACCCCTCTGGGTCCAGTGCCCAGAACCAGCCCAGGGAGCAGGCTGTGTGTGCTGGAGACAGAGATTGTGTTGTCTATCTCATGCCAAATCCTCCTTACTCAGTGCAGGCTTGGCTCCACGAGCGTGTGATTTGAAATGAACTTGTGAAAGCTTCCTGGGCTCCTCTGTGAAACACTGCAATCACATTTCAACATTGCTTCACTGTCTGGATGTAACATTTTGATAAGCCAACACAACATTTCAGAAACGTGGACCTTCTCCATGTAAATCAATGGACAAACTCCCTGACACCTTCCTGCTGTAATTTACAGTCATCTGCTACCAGTACTGGATGTTTGCTTTGTTTCCATGTGCCTACATGACCTGGTCATGGGAGAAAAAGCAGAAAAAGGCAGTACAGAGTTGTGATTCAAGACCAAAAGCTCCAATCTTAATACAGCAGCTTTTCTCCTTGTAACTTTAGCTTCTGTTTCTTTCAGAATTACTTTGCAGGATGCATTGAATAAAATATGGCCATCCCTCTTTACTGAAGATATGAGAATAAGCATAACAGGAGAGGTACAAAATAGCAGTTCTGAAAACTCCTCTGAGGTGTCCCCTTCTTGCCAAGGTGGAAACCAAAGCCAAGTTAAAATACTCTTTGCTAAATTTCCCTGAAGAGTGAGGGATTGATACCCTTTGAATAAGCTGAGCAGAGGCTGTGACTTGAGAGGGAGCTCTGGAATAGTTCAGGGATAGAATGAGCACTTTTATTTCTTGCATGAAATGGTAAAAGCTGTCAGTGCTGTATACAGCTCAAAACAGAGAATTTGGTGTTCCTGGGGCTTTTGCTGTGAGCTGAGCTTGTCACTCACCCAGCAATCCTGGAAGTGCAGATTAATTTGACAGGTTCAAAGGTTCTGCCTCTGATGCTGACTGTAGGGACTTTGGAACATACATGTTATGCTGAGAAATATTTGCCTGGGTGTCAGTTTGAGTTCCTGTCAGCACATGAACATTAAATTACATTTCAATTGCAATTGTTTACCTATGAACTTGAGATATTTCTAACATGCAAACACTGAAAATTGTAGTCATTTATATTTAGATGTGGGAGTGTTTCTTTAGCATCTTAACTACTGTTTTGAGACTTAATTTCAGACACACCCATTTAAAAACGTTGGCTTTGATTTCTCATTGTTTAATTTGCAAAAGCATACGTGGTTTAAAAGTGCTTTAAAATCTTAGGACAGAGAACATCTATAATTATTAATCACTTCATTAATTCATCATTCATTTGAAATGCATTATTTAACAGTAAATCACCTTTTCCTGTTCTGTTGTGTACAAGGCAGTTTATTACCTTCATTCATGCTGGAAGCCAGAGAACAACCCTGGTGCCTACAGTTAAGCCTCTCTGCAAATACAGAATTGGGTTGGGGATGGAGATAGGAAAGTCAGGATGGAAGTGCTCAGTAGCACTGCCAAAGAGGAGTTTTGTTTCCTCTCTAGCACAGCTCACCTACAGAATACCAAAACACCAGAGCTGTGTTTGTGCTGGGCAGCATCTCCCACTTTTACCAGGTAAGTGAGAGGTGCCATCCTGTTAAGAAAAGTGCCATGTGGTGAATTTGTTGTTTTTTCCTGAAAAGGAACGTCAATTATGTACTAATTAAGCCCTGCCCTTTTCTGGCTCCCAGCCCAACCACCAGCTACAAAGGAGCAGGAACAGCAAAAGGTCTGAGCACCGGTGAACTTCTCTGCCTGAGAGCACCTGATGCCCTTGAGTCACGAATTGTCCAGCACAGAGACACCTCACCCTCCTACCTGGGCAGGAAGGACTGGGACAGCGCTCACAGATTCCACCAAGGGTACTTTCTACTTCTTTAGCTGGTTTTTACAAACCTGATTATGTTTGACTCTTAACTTTTTATGGGAAGTAATTAGAACACTTCTGATATTTGAAATGACAGTAGGGGAGCTAAGAGCAGCTCACACCACATGTGCTGCATGAGATGTGGCTGTGCTCATATGCAGAATGCATTAATAAATCAGAATAACTCTACAAATTCAGAGAAAAAAAGAAACTTATTGATTCTGGAAAGAAGTGGTTTTTTAACGAAAATTGTTTACATTTGAAATTTGAAAACAATTTTCTTATTCCATGAAGCAGATTAATGTATTAATGATATTAGTGCTTTTTAAGAAAGATTTCTAGAAAAAAAAAATCTTTAAACTCTTTCATGTAACCTCCAGCTTACTCATACCTTAAGGATATAATAATGACAAATATTCAAATATATACCATTTCTCAAATGTCTTTTTGTAGTAAATGTAATAAGCTTAACTTAGGTCTCCTTACAGTGTATAAAAATGCTTTTTCTCAGAAGACAAGGCAAAAGAATTTTAAATGGTTTAAGTGCATAGCATAATCTAGAAGTGCAAATTTATGTTTCCCTGCTTGAACAGGACAGCATACTTTTTTTAGTTGTATTATTTTAGCTCTAGTTTAAATTTTTTTGGGATTATTTTTCATTTTTGAAACATCAGGATGTTTTTCAACATAAGGAGCTTGTGTTTTACACTGTTATGCCACTCTATTTACTGAACTGAGTGAACTGACATTGGTGTTAAAACCATGTAACAGCATGGAGAATACAGTCATTTCCTGTGTCTGAAATCTAAAAATCAATATATAAAATAGGAAAAATATCACGAAATTATTAACTAAACAATGGCAAAAGTAGCCCATAATTTTGTGTGCTGTGGCTGCGTTTTGTGTTACTTTTCTGGAATTCTTTTGTCACCCTGGAAGTGACAGAGCTGCCAGCCATGCCCAGTTCCTGCCTGAGCTCTGCTGAAGCCTGGTGTAACTGGAGTGAGCTGCTCTTACCTGTGAGGCTCCTCTCATGTGAGGTCTTCTCCAGCTATGAGAAAACCCAAACAATCTGCAGAGATTGGGTCCATATTCCTGCACAAGGCTGCAGGCTCCCAGTTTGGCTCCCACTCCCCAGTGGCAGGGCTGATTTCAGGTTCATTTCTTCTGGGTTTCTGTTTGGGGGTGTAAGAGCCTAGATCCTCATGTGCAAGGGCCAAGCATGGAATTAGGACAACAGGGGCTCTCTGGGGGAGAATTAAATGGACTAAATTCTTGGATAATATTGTGCTCTGGAATACCACTCATTTTAGGTATGGAATAGAAATTAATTTCTAAAGAGAAGTGATTAATGTAGAATAAAGTAATTTGCAATACAGAACAGGGTGTACAGATGGGTAACTCCCATGGAGTTGTTACCCTAGAATGATATTCTAATCCCTTTTCCCAAATACATGGACCCACAGGGCAGATGGCTTATCTCTTCTGCCCCTTGTCAGTTTAGCTGTCTGTGAATGCCCTGTTGAGAATAATATGGGCAAAAGTTAGTGGGAACTGGACAGAAAACTAAATATATTTAATGTATAACCAGAAAAGCTTAAAATGGTAACAAATTTTTATCATTGCTGAAGGCCCCAATGTGAAATAAAGTGGATTTTAAAAGTAGAATGAATCCTTTCTTATCTTCCTTATCTAATGTCTTGGTTTATTTTCCTGACTAGGAGGATAACATCTATTTGGCATTAATATATCAGAAGTTAATGAGTTTTCAAGGATAAAATGTTTGATTAAACCAAGCATTCAAAAAGGCAATCATAGCTGTGAGGGTTAGGTACTTATAATGGCTCTAAAATCCTGTAATTTCTCTTCCTTTCTATATAATATGAAATTTAGTGATATGAAGAAAAGACTAAACCTTGGAATATAAAAGTATTCAGACTCATTACACATTATACAGAGAAAGCCCAGCACTGGAATGATGAATTTATACATTTTAAACATATTAAGATTAAAAAAAACTACTATAGGAACATTGAAATGTGAAAGTACTTGAAATGACCCAGATCTCAGAGCATTATGCAGGAATTTCCAAGAGATCTTCTCTGTTGCAGTCGTGATGCCAGAGGGATCCCCGGAAGAGCTCCACAGCGGCCAACCCTGTGAGAGCCAAGTGGCCGAGCCTGCTGGGCTGCTGGCAGCCAGGAGCAGCAGGACCATGGTGACAGGAGGTGGAGGCTACCTGGGGTACAATCTGGGATGTGCCCTTGTGAGCTCAGGGATCGCTGTTGTGCTGTTTGATGTACAGAAACCCAAATGGGAGATTCCAAGCGGAGCGGATTTTTTCAAGGTATGTTACGTGTGTGATGCTCATTATCAAGGCTTGCTCTTAAGGAGCTTTGATTAAAATATTTCCTGGATGAGAAGAAGCCATGGTGAAAGGTGCTTGCATGTGTAAGTACCTGACAAAGGGATGGCAAACAGGGTCCCAGAGGGCAGTGTCTCGGTGTCAGCAGTGATGCTCTGTTGGGAGGTGCCCTTCAGCGCCTCAAGGAAACGATGAAGGGACAAAAGTTCCTGCTCAGGGGGATTATTTCAAGTAAAAAAGTGAGAGCCAAGACAGGGCAATAAAAGGGATCCCAAATGCAGAATGCCTGCCATGCAGAGAATGGTTGAGGAATTTCCAGGCTGGGAAAGAGGTGGCTCGGGAGCAGGAGGGCTCTAGGGGCTGTGAGCGGCATTGAGATGGACTGGGATTGTTCACTGTCCTCCCAGTCCAAGAAGGAACGGCCATCAGGAATGAGGAGTCAGTTCAGTACAAACAAAATGATGCTGCTTTTTGTGCAGTGGGGAAAAGGCATGTACAAAGCCTCAAAAAAAAAATTTACCTCCATTGGAAACTGCTAAATAGATAAATTAAATTAGGCTCAAGAATCTTCTGAATGAAAATGCTTCGAGGCAAGAAGAGCATTCTGGGGGAAAGTGTCACGTTTGCTTGCCCTGTTCATGCTCTTCCCACAGCACCCATTCATGAGCATTGATTCTTCTTGGTTTTGAACAATTCAAGGAATTACTGTGTCTGAAAAAGGGGAACACAGGAGGTCTCTGGTATTTCACAGCTCACTGCTGTGTGGAGGACAGCATCCCCCAGCTGTGGGGAGCACCAACCTCTCACAGCTGCCCCACGTGCTCGGGTTTGGGCTCTGGGGGCACTTTCTGGGTGCTCCTGTCACGTCACACAAGGTCTGGCTAAACCCAGGGTGTTGCTCAGCTGATCCTCTCTGAGCATCTCTTGTAAGAACATTTGCCACCCCCACCAGAACCGGGAAGGTGATGGCAAAGCTGGGAGGGATCACACTGGTCCTGTGGGCTGTCACTGTGGGCCAGGTTTTCTCCTTTGGGCTGCATCACCCTCTGGGGCAGGTGGAAGGGAGGCAGAGGGGCAGGGATGATCCTGGGGAGAGCAGAATACCACGCTCAGCAGACTTTGTCTGACCCAGAATGTTCTTAAGTTCAATTTCATGAACAACTTTTACAGACTATGGAAGAGAGATAAAGTATTATTGAGGAACATTCAAAAACCATAAGCTTGATTTATTAATGCTATAAACCCACATAATTTGATTTAAGTTTGTGGACTGATTTACATCTTTTAAAGGGGACTTGACACCTCACAAATTATTTTCTAGAACAGGCTTTTTTTATAAATCAATTCTAAAAGAAGAAATATTACAAAGTGTAGGAGAGTTACCTGGAAAATGGAACTTTGGAGTCCTAGTAAATGAATTAATAAGTGACTTCAGATGTCTGAGCCTTGAGCAGTGATTTGGAGATGGCTAATATTGTTTATACCAGTTAGCTCCTGCAGCATTGCATTGAGGGTGGGAGGTGTAAGTCAGCTGTATTTGTGAAATACTTCGGCAACCTCAGGAGAAAAACGTTGAGAGCTAAAGACTAGATTAGTTCTTAATATTACCTTTGGCTCTTTCTTTTGGGATTATTCTGTCAAGTTCATTAAAGGGAATAATATAATATCTAATATTTGGAAATATCTGAATTCTGTAAACAAAGGTACTATATTTTTATTGATATCTGTATGTATGGGGAGTGCTGTTAATGTAGTATTAGCTGGTATACAAAAATGCAATATAATATCCTAACCCCACCAGAGCATTTAATACTAGAGACAGGTGTGTTCAGTGATAGATGGAATGTCATAAATGTGATTATAGTGCACTAAATAAAGTATTAAATACATATAGAGTGCACTGGGTTTTTTACTCCTGTACAAAACTGTCATTAAAGTTATCATACAGAGCACCAAGAATAAACCTTAAAGACACATTTGTGAAGGCAGCACAGATCAGGTCTCAGGGTGCCAGCAGAAACAGGGTTCTGTTATTTGGTGATTCCAAGGCAAAGAGCTGAACCCTTCCTGCTGTGATTTATTGTCCCTGGGGCTGCATTCTCCAGCCCTCGAGCCCTTGCTGCTCCCATTCAAGTCAAACAAGTTTCTCCAGCCTGGAGGCTGCGGGACTAAGTGTGAAAATACGCATTATAATCGAAGCCAACGAGAGTCATCTTTGTTTTGCAACAAAATACTGGCAAAACTCTTGGTCACTGATTTTTCTGCCTGTTCACAATGCTTTATTTAATTGTTGTTAAGTACTGTGAAAAACAGAGCAGAATATCTTTAGATTTTCCTTGCTAGCCATAGTTAATATATTTTTATAGAGAATTTAAGGAGCTCTGCCCATCACAACTCCATTCTTTCCTCATTTTACAGGGTGATGTGAGGGATTATGAAGCAGTGTTCAAGGCATGTGAAGGGGTGGACTGTGTTTTCCACGTAGCTGCATGTGGAATGTCAGGATTGGAACAAGCAAGTACCATTTCCCTAAAGTTTTCTTTGGTTACTCTGAGAAAGATAAAAACTGCCTGCATGTAACAAAGAATGTAATTTTATGGTATTTACGTCAGACAGAAGTTGTTACAAAGGTCAAGTCATCCATACAGGCAACAAGGGAGGTATTCCTTTAAATAATAAAGTGTGAAAGTAATGGACTACAAAATATTCTAGAAAAATGAGACCATAGTTTTAAGGTCTTGGATAAGAAGGCACAGCCTTTTTCTCTGATCTGAAGAAGAGGGACAGCATTGCTCTAAAACTAATAGTGGAGCATTTTCTTCTCGTGAGCTCAGTCATGAGGAAACAGACCTCAGTCAATATGTTATGCTGAATAACAGTGATATTCACAGAGGGTGTTATCAAAAAAGTCATGAACCTACTAATTTATTTCTAGGACAGATTGCCACTGGAACAAGAATTTGTGAAAGCTGTCAGGGAGCATAACCCCCACCTATAATTCTTAATTCTGTGTCATGGATTATCTGGGGTGTTGACAAAATATTGAAGCATTATTATTTCCCTTTAGATGCATTTTATCTTTCATTTTTCAACTTTCTTTACTCATACACTGAACAAGACAATAAAAGAACTGCCAGAAATCACTGTATGTCAGACAGAACTGTAACACAGATCACAAAAAGGCCTCAGCTCTTCTAGATCTGGCAATTGTAACCATCATATTGTGAATGTGACTTGTTTGATTAATTAAATCTTCTGCAAACTCTATTTCTAGCTTCAAAAGAAAGATCAGATTGAATCCATAAATGTTGGAGGCACAAAAATAATAATTGATGGTAGGTACCTACATTTTCTTCCTCTGCATCTGATCCAAACCATGAATTGAAAAACTTTCTAACTGGATGTTTCCTGTGAAGAACAGGCACTGAAATGAGGCTCTTCTCTCCCTCCTGTCAGAGCATGATGCAAACCTGGCTGGGCAGGTCCCATTAAAGCTGCTGATTTGCCACTGGTTTGAACTGGGGATAGATTTTCAACCTGGACTTCATTCCTTGGCAGTCCAACTCAAGCTCTCCCATGTACTGGTTATTTTTTCCCCTTTACTCCATGTAATGGAGAAGTGTTATCCTCTTTTCTCATAGAAATAACATGAGAGCTGCTGTACTATTTGTTGTGCCATAAACATTTGGTAGCAGGCACCACAGATGTATATTTACCAAGCATATTTAGCTATTATTTTATCACATTAATACAGAAAACCTTCCATCCTTTCTGCTCATCTGTGATCCCTTTTTATTACATACTGGGTTTTAACTACTGGCTCTGCAAGATGTCAGTAGGTCTCTTTTAGTACATTCAATTCCAGAATGTTTTCTGAGTGAACTGTGAATACCAAAGCAACTTTCTCTTTGTTTTTCCCTCAAAAACCAAATGGAAATGGAAAAAAAGGCAGAAAAATGGCAAAATCAGTTTTTATTTAGACTAATTTTCGTGCTGCCTGTGTTATTACTGAAAAAGTGCAGAAATGGAACAGCAGGCAAGTAAAACTCTAAACAAGTTAGAAGGAAGAGTTGCCACATATTCCCTTCTTCCTACCCCAGCCTGCAAACCCACAGAAACATCATGCCAAATTTCCATAGGCTCCCAGCAAACCAAGAGCCTGGGAGGAGCATGAACCTGCTTATTTACATTTTAATAACACACCTTATTATTGTATTTTTTCCGGAATATTTCCAACAATAATTAACATTTATGATTTTCAAAACGAGCCAATGAACCAGCTGGACAGACTGCTCTGCAGATTTTAAATACTCCTGGCTTTGAATATGAATTCACTTCAATTTTAGGAATATTGTTACATGGAAAGGAAATTTCCATTATTCAAGTTGGCAATGACATATATGCAGCAGAATTTAGCTACACGAGACTGAAATCTGTAATTAACTCTTTGTTTTGCAAATAACATGAATTCCCTTTGTATTTACAGCACTGATTACACACTGGCAGGGTATGTTTTCCTGTTAACACATCGTTTGTCACTTATGAGCAGACTGAGACAAAGGCAGTTTTGGGGCAGAGCTGGCCCCTGCTCCTGTGTGACCTCATGTGCCATCAAAGAGGGGTGCAAGGGGCAGCTCCTGGCACCCAGGGCACAGCCCTGGAGTGGCTGCTCCGCACAGCTCTGCCCCAAGGGCTGTACCACACCAAATGTTCTTACTCACCTCCTTTCTATTCCATTTGTAAAATGAATGTGTTTTAAGAAAGGTTTCTCAAGGAGGAATTTTTCCCCCCATGAAGGTAATTCCTCTGTCCAGCTGATGACTGCAATCCTGTGATATGACAGTGATGCCAGGATGCTTTTTTCTGCTTTTCATATATACCCCCTCTAGATACTCTTTTATAGAACTTTTATGTGTTCTTAAGGGCCTTTTAGCCCACACACTTCTCATTCTTCAGCTTTGATATCCAGCACAGAGCCAATATTCCCTTAAGCCACGAGACCAAACATCTCAGAAGCCTCAGACACCGAGGGCTTCTCTGGAACACATTTTGTAACCTGAGCTAGGCCTGGCCAGGGGGGGAAAGTTCCTCGGGGAGGGGGGTTCACTCAGCCTCTCATTGGGGAATCTTTGATAGATTTGTTAATTGGTAAAGCCTGTAATTTTATACCCAAACTATTGTGGGTGTGCATTTGGATGTGCATTCCAGCGTGCTCCACCTGCACAGGGTGCACCAAGGATCCTTAAAATAAATACCAAGGTAAAATCCCTTTTTTCCCCTCTAACCGTGTTTGGCTCTTGATTTTAAGACCAAGAAAAGGCATCAACAGTTAAAGGTACCTCATCATGAAACATTTGGTGACCACAAGGTGTAATATTCACATAGCAGATATTTAGGATGAAAAATTCCAGCTGAATGGAATATAATATTATATTAAATGATAAGGTAATGTTAAAATTAAAAGAATACTTTTTTTTTCTATAAACATAATGTTTGTTTTCAAAAAGACAATCCGCCAGTTCAGTTGTTTCTCCCTCTTTATTTTTGTTTTAAAATAATTTATTTTGTGTATCATTGTAGTCTGCAAACAAAGAAATATCCCTAGACTGATATATACCAGCACAGTGAATGTGGTGTTTGGAGGGAATCCTATTGAAGAAGGAGATGAAGAAACTGTACCATATTTTCCACTGGAAAAGGTACTTTGTTCATGGGATGCTGTGGCATTTACTGTGCTCCAAAGGGTAGATTGTGTGCAGGCTGTTCTGAGAGCAGAAGTTGTTTTACTGTAGATGTTCTCAGCTCAAAAAGTGATTTAAGTAAATACTAACGGACTTAAATTCACTCTGAAGCTAAACTTGTGTCACCAAAGTGTGAGTCTGTTAAGATTTTTGTCATAAACAAACCATATATTTACTACATCTTATTATTTCTAGTTTTGTTTTGCTCAGCTGGTATCTGTGAACTGGCTAGATTGAAATGTTATCAGTCATAAACAGTAAGTTTGCCTTTACAGATTCAATAATTATCTCATTCTGCTTTCTTTATAGCAATTTAATCATTATTCTAGAACCAAGGCAATTGCAGACCAAATGGTTCTTGCTGCTAATGGAACTTTACTCAAAGGTACCTATAAAGCATTTGGGGTTTTTCTATCATTAGGAGTGCTAATGTACATTCCTTTCTCTGGTTGCTCATTTATCAGTAGGATACTTTAACTGAAATAAGGATTTATTTGTTCCTACCCCTCTCTTTGGTGGATAATTAGCTGTTCTGATAACACCAATCTGTAAGCACTGTCCAGTGGGTCCTTCTTGGAATCCCAAGGCTCACAAGTGTCTGGGGAAGAATAGTCCCAGTTTCTTAAAGAGATTGGTAATATCCAAGGCATCTAAAGTCATCTAAAGTTGGCTTCTAAAGTCACACCTGCATGAAAAGTTGTGGCTAAAAATCTATCTGAACTAGGCAAGGGAAATATTTCTCTTTGCTTTTTGATACATATTTTGCTATTTCTACTGATTTCTCCTAACAGAAAAGTTGGCAAACCTAAGTTAGGTGAGGATTCAATTTTAGCATCCTTGATTAACTACTGAGCAAAAGCCTATGACCTGATATTCTTGGCCATCTGAAGGGTGTCATTGTGCCTGTTCTCAGGAGTCAGAGGAGTCTGCTTACTCATTCACATGGCAATCTTAGAGTATTCATTTTGATTTAAAATACTCAAACTCATTTGAAAGCCTCTGTTTAGGAGACCTCTTCTATTCCTTTCTGGTGCCCTTGAGCTGCAAGCAAGCAAGGAGTCTGGATACAGCAAACTGAGTGATGTGCTTCCAGTATTGCACGTGTCTAGAGTGGACAAATATAAGTTGTGATCTTCCCTCTGTAATAAACAGCAAAAGTCAATCAAGCAGGAGGAAAGTTTTGTCCTATTCCTATTCAAACTCTTGTGGGATTTGGTTTTCCAGGCTGCTAAGCTCAGCTGTGTCACTGCTACTGAATTCAGTTTTACACAGCAACGAAATCGAGTTCCCGGGAAGCTGAGCCACACAGAATGGTCAGGCTGAGCCTTCATTTGGATAGTGTAAAATTCAGACAGTGTGTGCCAGCCATCCATTGCTGTCACAGCTGCCTGACAGTCTCCTGTTGCTCTCTCTCCAAGGAGGGGACAAGCTCCACACGTGTGTGCTTCGCCCACCGGGCATCTACGGACCAGAAGAGCAGCGGCACCTGCCTCGAGTAGCCGTATGTGTTTTGTACTCAGCTCTGGAGGACACCACAAGTAGTTGTAAGGGCATAACACAAATGGAAGTACCTTGATTGCAGTTCTTAACCATTCCTGCAGGAATGTGGTGAAAGTTCAGGGACAGGTGATGGGGTGCAGGGTANGCCAGTTCAGTTGTTTCTCCCTCTTTATTTTTGTTTTAAAATAATTTATTTTGTGTATCATTGTAGTCTGCAAACAAAGAAATATCCCTAGACTGATATATACCAGCACAGTGAATGTGGTGTTTGGAGGGAATCCTATTGAAGAAGGAGATGAAGAAACTGTACCATATTTTCCACTGGAAAAGGTACTTTGTTCATGGGATGCTGTGGCATTTACTGTGCTCCAAAGGGTAGATTGTGTGAAGGCTGTTCTGAGAGCAGAAGTTGTTTTACTGTAGATGTTCTCAGCTCAAAAAGTGATTTAAGTAAATACTAACGGACTTAAATTCACTCTGAAGCTAAACTTGTGTCACCAAAGTGTGAGTCTGTTAAGATTTTTGTCATAAACAAACCATATATTTACTACATCTTATTATTTCTAGTTTTGTTTTGCTCAGCTGGTATCTGTGAGCTGGCTAGATTGAAATGTTATCGGTCATAAACAGTAAGTTTGCCTTTACAGATTCAATAATTATTTCATTCTGCTTTCTTTATAGCAATTTAATCATTATTCTAGAACCAAGGCAATTGCAGACCAAATGGTTCTTGCTGCTAATGGAACTTTACTCAAAGGTACCTATAAAGCATTTGGGGTTTTTCTATCATTAGGAGTGCTAATGTACATTCCTTTCTCTGGTTGCTCATTTATCAGTAGGATACTTTAACTGAAATAAGGATTTATTTGTTCCTACCCCTCTCTTTGGTGGATAATTAGGTGTTCTGATAACACCAATCTGTAAGCACTGTCCAGTGGGTCCTTCTTGGAATCCCAAAGCTCACAAGTGTGTGGGGAAGAATAGTCCCAGTTTCTTAAAGAGATTGGTAATATCCAAGGCATCTAAAGTCATCTAAAGTTGGCTTCTAAAGTCACACCTGCATGAAAAGTTGTGGCTAAAAATCTATCTGAACTAGGCAAGGGAAATATTTCTCTTTGCTTTTTGATACATATTTTGCTATTTCTACTGATTTCTCCTAACAGAAAAGTTGGCAAACCTAAGTTAGGTGAGGATTCAATTTTAGCATCCTTGATTAACTACTGAGCAAACGCCTCTGACCTGATATTCTTGGCCATATGAAAGGTGTCATTGTGCCTGTTCTCAGGAGTCAGAGGAGTCTGCTTACTCATTCACATGGCAATCTTAGAGTATTCATTTTGATTTAAAATACTCAAACTCATTTGAAAGCCTCTGTTTAGGAGACCTCTTCTATTCCTTTCTGGTGCCCTTGAGCTGCAAGCAAGCAAGGAGTCTGGATACAGCAAACTGAGTGATGTGCTTCCAGTATTGCACGTGTCTAGAGTGGACAAATATAAGTTGTGATCTTCCCTCTGTAATAAACAGCAAAAGTCAATCAAGCAGGAGGAAAGTTTTGTCCTATTCCTATTCAAACTCTTGTGGGATTTGGTTTTCCAGGCTGCTAAGCTCAGCTGTGTCACTGCTACTGAATTCAGTTTTACACAGCAACGAAATCGAGTTCCCGGGAAGCTGAGCCACACAGAATGGTCAGGCTGAGCCTTTATTTGGATAGTGTAAAATTCAGACAGTGTGTGCCAGCCATCCATTGCTGTCACAGCTGCCTGACAGTCTCCTGTTGCTCTCTCTCCAAGGAGGGGACAAGCTCCACACGTGTGTGCTTCGCCCACCGGGCATCTACGGACCAGAAGAGCAGCGGCACCTGCCTCGAGTAGCCGTATGTGTTTTGTACTCAGCTCTGGAGGACACCACAAGTAGTTGTAAGGGCATAACACAAATGGAAGTACCTTGATTGCAGTTCTGAACCATTCCTGCAGCAATGTGGTGAAAGTTCAGGGACAGGTGATGGGGTGCAGGGTAACAAATTGCAGGATACCAGCACTGCGGGCCAGGATCGAGCTGGGCTTTTCAGTGGAAAGAGAAAATGGAAGGCTGAAATGGCAGGGTAAAAGAAGTAGGTTTGCATCCCTATCATTTAATGGAAATATTGGCTTTTAAATATGCACTTTAGTTGCTGCTAAACAATGTAATATCACCATGTTTTGCCTCTGCCTGTCAGTGCAACCGTCTTTGATTTATAAAACCACCCACTAGTTGGGCTTTTTCTTGTGACACATTTCTTGTGCTGTAATTGTATGCAAACACAGCAAATTCCAAGTATTTGGGTTGAGACAAAATCAATGTTATCCTGCATAATAAAGGAATAATGTAGTTATCTCATGTTTTCTGTTTCTACAGATAAATATCCAGCGGAGACTTTTTAACTTCAAGTTTGGGAATCACAAAGTTCAGATGAACTGGGTTCACATAGGAAATCTGGTGCAAGCTCATTTACTGGCTGCTGAGGCTCTCACCTCGGAGAAGGGCTATGTAGCTGTAAGTAAACAATATCATCATTGTGCCCCCGTAGCTTGAGTTCTCAAATAGGTTTAATTTTTGATGTTTTGAGATCAGAGTCTCCAAAAAGCTATATGCTAAATCTCTAAAATGGTGTGTGACTCCACAAGCACACAGTGCAAATGCAAATACATTTTGCTCATATCTTGATGATGTTTTTGCTTGGTTTGAAAATACATCATTTCCTGGGTTACTGGAGGAAACTGTAATTTTAACTAGCTTAATATATTCACCATTACACAAATCTATATGTCCTGTTATTCTCTTGAAAATAGGTTCTGATCCTGGATGCATAAAATTTAGAGCAACCATCCTGAGGCATTCCAGTTGAATTTTCAGAGCCGAAAATCCCAAAAAGAGACGTACAAAATTAATGGACAATTTTAAAAGGTTTTTCTTCTTGTTCTACTGGTCATAATTGCAACAGCAATCTGAGGACTGTGAAGCATTCCAGAACTGACAATGTTGCAGGAGCTGCTGCATTCACAGTTCTTGAAGGTACCAGATTCATTTACACTGGTAGGAACATACAAACAGGTAGACACAGGTGAACATCTCAATTAGTGTATTCTCTGTGTGTGTTCTCAATTTGTTCAGTGCTTGGAAGCCATGCAGCTGTTTTAGGCTGATGTCATTCCCAAAGTCCCAGGTTTGCTTGGATGCTCAGGAGTTCCTGGTGCTCAGAGCTGGGCAGATTCCTCACCCAGAGCACAGCTGGAACTCGACCTCAGAGCTGTGTTTGTTAAATGCTGGCAGTGCTGCCCCTTCTGTTGGACTCACAAAGGTAATTCTGTGCCCTGCACATCATGAAGAGCATAATGCTCCAACAGCTGGGCTACTGCAGGGGGAAACTGAGCTCTGACCTACACTACACCATGGTTAATCACCCTGAGCTCTGCCACCACTGTGGGGTTACCACAGTGAAGCCCAGTGATGCAGTTTGCTGTGTGTACATTCACCTGTGCATGCTCACAGAATCACATGTAGGTAGGTGTGAGAGAGACAGAAAATGCCATCCTGTGCACAGTGTTTTGTCACTGGTTTTCTCTGCTTCTTTACCAGAGTGGTCAGGCTTATTACATCCATGATGGTGAAAATGTCATCTTCTCTGAGTGGATCGTGCCTTTGGTAGGTACTGCTGAGCCCTGCAGCTCCCAGCACCGTGTGGGCACGAGCCCTGTCACTGACTGACACACCACACCAGCTACATGGAGTTCAGTGCACATAAATTACTGAATTAAACATTAAACTCAGTCCTATTCTCCCTGCATATCCCAAAGTCCCACTGGTGTTAAGGGATGTTTTGGATATGTGTAACTGTGGAGTTTGGCCTTATTGCTTTGAGAGGATTTAGCTGAGAGGTCCAGAACCTGCTGCAGAGCAGAATTTCATGAAGCAAACCCACAGTGCACAGCCAGCTCTGCCTCTGGCATCTGGCAGGACTCTTACAGCCACTGCTGATCCCTTTGTCCTGGCATCAGCTGCAGCACAGAAGGGAAGCCCTTTCAGAATCCCATCTTAGAAGCTAAAAAGACACAACACTGTATTTTCAGAAACATCAGGCTGGCATTCTAGGAGCATGCCAAGCTTTGATCCTGCAATGCCATCACAGAAAATGACTGCAGGAGAACAATGGGCCTGTATCTAACTGCAGTTCAGTATTCCAGTCTGGGTCACCTCCCCCTTGGAAATGGCCCTTTTTTCCCCTTTACTGTCCAATTCCAGATGAAGGGTGGGAGGTGGACACCAAAGAATGAGAAGTGGGTTTCAATTGCATTTCTTACCACCAGTATTGACAGGAAGACTAGCTGGAAAAAAAAGTTTAGATACAAATTTTATCAACATTCCTTTCTTTTTTTCCATTTTCATGCCTCATTGACACCCTCAATTTGGTTTAAGTTCTCTGTTATTCTTTCCTTTTATACCCTTTCTAGTTTGAAAAATTAGGCTACAGGAAACCTTGGATACATATTCCTGTCCTCCTGGCTCATATAGCAGGTAAAAAAAATAAAATATCTTCTTAATTATCGTGGGTTGTCTGATTTTTTTATTCCTATGAAACTACATAGTGGTTTTATGAAATGGAGGGGCCCAAACTGCAGGAATTATTTAACTTAACATTATTTTAATTGAGAATAATCTCTTGTGCCATTTGGTATTAATTATGCCAGATAAAGTTTAAAGGCTAGTCATAAACTCATCATGTACTTTATAAATTAAGCAGTGCCTTCTAGCAGTAGGAATTACAGGATGCACAATGTCAGCATTGTCTCAGTTTATTGTTACCCAGATGTCTCATTAAGTAATTTCTGTTTCACAGCCACTGTGATGGAATATCTGCACCTGATACTAAAGCCAGTTTTTAGCTTTACACCTTTCTTGACAAGGAATGAGGTAAATATATAAAAGGAGATAATGTTTATGTATTTCTGACTAAAATTCTCATTAAGGACGTCATACACCCTTTGGGTTGTGGGCATTACAGCTCCGTTTTCTGTTCTGTTTCCATTGTAGTAGCATTGTTGATATATTTTCCTCCAAGTTGTAGAGAATTGGATATTAAAGTCACTGCCATAACTGTCCTTTTGGATTTCAGGTGTGGAATGTCACTGTAACTCACACCTTCCGAATAGACAAGGCACGAAATCAGCTCGGTTACAAACCAAAGAAATTCTCATTCGCTGATTCTGTGGATCATTATCTAAAAACAAGACCTACCTGCCAAGAAGATCACACATTCCTTAAAATGCTGTTTGGTTTGGGCATTTTGTTAAGTTTGATCATTCTTTCTTTCTTCTAAAATCAAATGACCCCCCACCTGTTCCAGAAAACCTCGTTTTGTTTCTGAGTATTAATGATCTGGTCATAGTACATTCCTCAGCCACTCTGGACTTTTATTCATATTACTGTGATGACACCTCTCTGATCTCATCAAGAAGGAAAGAAAAACACCAAAAAAACAAGTACAAAAGTGAAAACAGGATGTATCAGGAAATGTTCCCCAAGAGCCACACAGTGTTACATCAAAGGGGGTCACCACAAACGGGTGCAGGAATAGTTTTAATGGATCTTCATGAATTGATTGTTTCATGCTGGGAAGCATTTTCTAAACATGATAATTCAGGAGGGTGAAAAGCTGGAAGAAGAGGAACTGTCACAGGACAACAGTGCTGTAACAAGTCCAGTAGCTCCAATGAAGGAAAGGGTGACTAAACAACTCTTCTGATGAAGCCCTGGCTACAGCTACTCAGTCTGAGGAATTACAGAGACCTGGGAAACAGTGCAGAAAATATGGAAAGTAAATATTTATAAATAATAGGTGATTAGAGGAATGAAAATCATCTTTATGTAAAATAGTTTTATTGTTTTGAAGCTTTGTAAAAATGTAATAAATATCATTATGTGTGTTTGTAAATCAAATAACATGCTTTCAATGCAATAATAAATAATAACTGAACCAAATGCTGGTTTTAAGGAGCTTGTGTGAAGGGGGGAGTTCAGCCAGCTGTTACTGCTGTGGAGTCTCATTCAGCACAACCCTGTAGCAGTGCTGGCACACACTGTGTGTTCAGGGAATTGCATTTTGGGGTGAGCACACAAGCCAAGCACCAAGACAGGAGTGAGAATCCAGCCTCTCTCTTTCCCCTTTTCTTAAGACTCACATCAGTTGTTTCTTGGGTGGATTGCACTCCATGAGCCACCTCTGCTGCATGCACACACCAGGGGTAGCCCAGACAAACCTTAAAGATGAGTTTTTTCTTATGACCCAGCTTTGCTCTGACCAGGGAGCAGCTGCTCCCTCTCATGCACCCCACGTGAATCAGGAGAGCTGGATTTGCCATGGTAGGTCATGGGAGACAGTGATGGAAAAGCTCTGCCATCTGATTATCTCCACTCTGTATTCGTTTTGCCTTTTGTTAGCATTTTACAGGATTTTTAAGACCAGTAAGTTCATGGAGAGTCTCTCACTCTAAATCTACAGAATGTGCAGGAGAGCTAACAGCTACCCTAGAAGAATAAAGGTTACAGGTAAAAGACAATACACAGTGACAGGAAAATGTGTGAGCAAGCACAATTACCACTGCAGCTTGAGTGAGCAATGATTTGTTTTACTCTATTTTCTTTTCTTTCATTAAACAAACAGTTCTGTGTGCAGGGAAAGGAGCAGAGTCTGCTTGATTATGGATTTGCATTTGGAGATTGTCCTTGTCCGTACAAAGTGAGCTCCTACTGTACATCTTCCTTTAACAGGGGCACTGCTCAGCCCTCTCTCCTATTCCTGGCAATTAACAGGAAGCTTAAAGAAGCTCTGTATTTATGAGACCTTTATCCAAGTTTGATTAAAACCAGTTAAATTCACAGTTTATCACTACAGAGCTGCAGCTGACCCAGCAAGTGCTGCAGGCAGGAGGTACCGTGTAAACTTTTACTCCCTAGAAATGCAAAATAGAAAACCACAAGTGTGAAGTTACTTCCCAGTGAGAGCATTTTAGCTGCATGCAAACATTGTTTGGTTCTAAATTAGTTATTTATAAATCTTTCACACTGCTTTCATTGGACTGATAGCTCAGGATGCATCCCAGATTACACCCACACTTTTAACAAGAGTGCAGGCTCTGACCTTGTTTGGATGCTCCTCAGTTAGGACTAACCAAGGAATTCACTGGCTTTGTGGCTGTAAGTCCCTGTGGAATCTCATCATTTCAGTCCTGTAACACCAAACCTGTGGTTTGTTATTTTGGGTAAGATGCTTTTTACATCACTGTTATAACAGCACTGAGAGCTGCATGCAAACATTGGTACATTGATTTATCTTTCTTACAGATGCAATATCTGGGATTTTAAAACAATCCTCAGCAGCAGCTGGGAATAGCCAGCTCTCTTATTTCTGTGGGTCTTTATTGAGTCTCAGTTTAAGCTGGCTCTTGTTTGATTTACTCCTATTCTAACATACCTGCAGTGTGTCTTTAAGTGATTAAAATTTAATGAACGTTCAGACATGGCACAGCTGTAATGAAAGAGGTAAACGTGTTCAAAGCTTAACTTGTGCCTGGAATGGGGAACTGAAATTCTGCAGCTCCTGACCCTTTTCACACCCTCCCAGGCTCGAATGACCACAGGGAGGTTCAGGTGGAAAGGGACCTTAATGCCTATTTGTTTATTTGAGCCTCGTTGGGAACTCCTGCTGTTTTGCAGGTGTCTCAGAAGTTCTGCATCTCTCTGAGCCATGTCCCGCCGCCGACTGCCCAACCAGTAGGCAGGAGGTGGTGGTTTTTTCCTGAACAACCTGTTCAACAGGTACCTC
>VZTH01008811.1:0-108879 GCA_013397815.1 Aleadryas rufinucha | reverse complement strand
CCACGCCGCAGCATTGTTGGGAGGACTGTTTGCCCGTGGTAGGGACTCATGTTGCAGCAGTTTTCGGAGGACTGCCATTTATGAGATTGGAACCACGTTGGAGAAGTTCTTGGAGAACTGTCTCCCATGGGAAGGGACCCCACAGTACAACAGGGGAAGGACTCATCTCCCTGAGCAGTGGAAGAAGATCTCAGGTGACAAACTGACCAAAACGCCACACCCCTGTCTCCCTGCGCTGTCAGTGGGAAGAAGGGGGGGTTTGGGGAAAAAAGGGGTTTTAAGAGCTTGTTTTACTTCTCATTATCCTCCTCTGACTTTGTTAGTAATAAATTCACTTTGTACTTCTAAGCTGAGCCTGTTTTGCCCTTGGAGTGTTTTCTCCTGGTCCTTATCTCAACTCATGAACCCTTTGTTGAATTTTTTTCTCTCCTCTGTCCAGCTGTGGCAGGGGAGGCTGAGTAAGCAGCTTTCATGGGTGCCTGGCATTTGGCCAGTGTCAGACCATGACAGAAGGACATGTACTGCTAAATGCCCATTTGTTTAAATGATCCAAATTTCCTCATATCCTAACTCACACGGAGTTCTTAGAAAGACATATTTTCTGACTGTGTCTGAGCTGGTAACCTCTGACTTACTAATTTTCCAGTTTCCACATAATTAATTCTTAATTACTTTGAACAAAAGTAGAAAGTTGGTGGAGAAGGGCAGAAAATGAAACAAGAAGGATTTGGAAAGCTCATGTTTCCAGTGTAACCCCTTCGATAAAGGGATATTTTTTTCTTTTGCCTAAATTGTTTCTAGTTGCATCTCTAAGGTCAGAATAAGCCAAGAGAATGAATGGAACAAGCACCCTGATGGGCTGCCTGAAGCTGCCTGGTGTTACGGATCAGCGTAAAACCAGCTCTCTTTCCTCTGCCTGGGCCGATGTAACTCACTGGAGTGGCAAATTACATCAGACCTACAGCTGTAACCCGACATTATGATTAATTTGATCAGTAATTTCTCCTGTTTTTCATTTTAATCGGTGTGACTATTCTGCTGTGGCAGGTCTTTCAGATCTAATTAAGATAAATTTCAGAGTAAAAGACTTGGCAGAATTTTCGAGTCAAATCTGAGCGTCAAGTGTGAAGACCTGCGGCACTAGTCAATCAATTTCCAGTAAAGACGGCAGACTGTAACTCAGCAATCAACCCATTAACACTTAAGCAAATTTCATAATCTCCAGGCCTCTGCTTAGTTACTCTCTCAAAACACTCTGACTACCAATAAAAAGGAGAAAGTATTCCTTTTTTTAAACACCTGCATCTGCTAAAACCACCAACAGAATCTACAGGTGGACACTCTGATAGATCTCAGCAATACTGCCAAAAAAAGGCTTAATTTTAAAATTTAAAACACAGTCTAGAGTGGCTTTTTTTTTTTCCCTTAGCAGTATCTAGGATCTGAGCAACCTCTTTTAGGTGCTTTTTTGCACAATGATCCTTAATGATATAACATCAGGGCTATACCACTTACAAGATACTGCTCCTCAGATTCAGTAAGACCCAAGCCCACCAGGTTCTCAATGTTCACTCAGTCCACTTGCTTCCAAGTAGAAAAATTATTTTCCTGCAGAACTAGAAACCTGTGATGACTTGCATTTTTTTTAAATACAGAGATGGGGGAATGAAAAATAGGGGAAAATAAAGTAATGCTTTAGAATATTCTGTTCTTTCCTTAAAAATTTTTGGAAACATGAGTGAAAAAAATAAATTAAGAGAAATGTATGCTAACAGAACAGATCTACTTGATTTATAAGAGTATCTGAGGGGCTGTGTCAACTTTTTCTGTCCTTAAGATCCCCAAGGGTCCTACTCTCTGCCTAGAGAGGCTTTGGAAATAGAAGACCTTATGGGATATGTATCCTTTCCCAAATTTGTTCTTGGAGGATGTTATTTATTTATTTTCCCATTTATTAAACACTTCAGTTGCTTTAGGGAGTTTATTAAATGCTCCCATTTCAGAAGCTAGAGCAAGCTGTTTGCTGGGCAAACAGCTCCACTCTCCTCTCCTTCAGAGAATTCTCTAGCAAATGGTTTCCGTTATTAGCCTCAGCATCTGCCCCTTGGGTGCTAATAATGCCAGTTGTTTTTCTCAAAGATTAATTTCCTTTGCTTTAAATGATGAGTCAGACATCAGTCCTCCTTGTGCTTCTGAATATAGCAAGAGCTGCAGAATGTATTTAGATGGACCAGCCAGCCAGTGCTCCACCTGAGAGGAGGTTTCCTCAGGAAATGAGAAGACTTGCTCATAAAGTCTGTTTGAGAATGTTTAAACATCTCTGCTCTGTATAAATGCAGTATTAAACAGCTTTACAGGGGGAAGTCCCAATGCCTTAAAGACCCCAAAAAGCAGTGAACTACTGGGAGAAGGAAGACTGCTGAGGAGAAGAAAATCTGGAATTCTCCTCACTGCGTGGAAGGATGCAAGTCTTACACACAACTGAAACTAGCTTTTCTGTGGAAATGACACCCATGAATCTCCAGGGAGACATGAATACTAGCAGCCCTCAAACAGGAAACCAGCTGGCATGTCTCTGCACTGTGCACCAGGGCCAGGGTGCACAATGCAGAGGCTCCTGAGTGTCCAGCCAGGACAAACTGCTATGTTGCCATATCAGAGCAGCCAAGCTGGTGGAAGACCCAGAAAGGATGATTATGACCATGGAAGTGCCAGAAGAGGTAAGAGGAAAAGAAGAAAGGAGGCCCTGGAGGCACTGAAACTCAACCCAGCAATTTCACAGAATCACAGAATCACCAGGTTGGAAGAGACCTTCAAGATTACCAAGTCCAATCCATGCCCTAACACCATCTCAACTAAGCCATGGCACTGAGTGCCACATCCAATCTTTTTTTTAACACATCCAGGGATGGTGACTCCACCACCTCCCCAGGCAGACGATTCCAGAACTTTATCACTCTTTCAGTAGAAGCTTTTTCCTAACATCCAACCTAAATTTCCCTTGGCACAGCTTAAGACCGTGTCCTCTTGTTCTGTCAGTTGTTGCCTGGAGAGAGAGACCAACTCCCACCTGACTACAACCACCTTTCAGGAAGTTGTAGAGAGTGATAAGGTCACCTCTGAGGCTTCTTTTCTCCAGGCTAAACAACCCCAGCTCCCTCAGTCGTTCCTCGTAGGGTTTGTGTTCCAAGCCCTTCACCAGCCTTGTTGCCCTCCTCTGGACGCATTCAAGCATCTCAACATCCTTCCTGAACTGAGGGGCCCAGAACTGGACACAGTACTCAAGGTGCGGCCTCACCAGTGCCAAGTACAGGAGAAGTATGACTTCCCTAGTCCTGCTGGCCACACTATTTCTGATACAGGCCAGGATACCATTGGCCTTCTTGGCCACCAGGGCACACTGCTGGCTCTTGTTCAGTCTGCTGTCAACCAGTACCCCCAGGTCCCTTCTGCCTGGCCACTGTCCAGTCACTCTGTCCCCAGCCCGTAGTGCTGCAGGGGGTTATTGTAGCCAAAATGCAGGACTCGGCACTTGGACTTGTTAAACTTCATCTTATTGGACTCTGCCCATCTATCCAACTGTTCCAAGTCTCTTTTCAGAGCCCTCCTACCTTCCAACAGATCGACACACACTCCCAGCTTAGTGTCATCTGCAAATTTATTAATAGTAGACTCAATACCCTCATCCATGTTATCAATAAAAATATTAAACAAAACTCGCCACAGCATAGATCCCTGGGGGACACCACTAGTGACTGGCCACCAACTGGAGGCAGCACCATCCACCACCACTCTCTGGGCCCGGCCATCCAGCCAGTTCTTAACCCAGTGAAGAGTGCACCTGTCCAAGCCATGGGCTACCAGCTTTTCCAGGAGTTTACTGTGGGAGGCAGTGTCAAAGGCCTTGCTGAATTCCAAATAGAGAACACCCACAACCTTTCCCACATCCACCAGGTGAGTCACCTGGTCATAAAAAGAGATCAGGTTGCTTTTCTCAAGCAGAGTTCAAGTTTGTGAACAGTAATGTCTTTGTGGTTCACAGAACTACTGCAGTGACAAAAAGAAGAGCACAAAACCAAAAGGAGAGTGCCTGAATCACAACAGCATTTGCAGTGGTGTGTGTGTGGTACATGAGTACCATGACTTCCTAGCTAGAGGAAATTTTTACTCAAGTACTTGCTTGTTTTTCCCATGAAATCACATTTATCAACCCACAAAAATCTTTACTATAGGAATACACAGAAATCCAAAATTGTCAGTAGAACAAGGTGTTCAAATCTTTCTGTTTGAAATGAACAGAAATAAGCAAAATATTCTCAACAGATCACCAAGCTTAACTCAATTTAGCTGACTGAAGGGGACATTCCATGCCATTAGTTTAGAGCTGAGACCTAGGTCTTGCCAGTGTCTCCTGAAGATCCACCCAATATCAGCACTTCAGCTGTCTCACTCTCTTACCAGGTGACAGGCATGAACCTTCTTGAATACATGTCTTCTGTACTTGTCTATACCACCCGTCACCTTGTGATGTGGATTATCTCACTCCCTACTGATTCTAAAAATCAGGAGATTTTGCCCAATGGATTGAAAGCACTGCATTTCCTCACCATTTATAAAATATTTCTTTGTCAAATTGATTACTAAGTAACTTGGGAACAGATTCAATCAGTCATACATTGCACAGTATCTTATGCAGAAGAGGCTAGATAATTTTAGCAAAACAAAGCAACCCACCAAACTCAGTGGGATTACTGGTGTCATAATCAAATTTTCCTAATCTCAGGATTCAATTGGCATGAGAAAAATACAACAGGTCTTGGATGTGAACACGATCATAAAGACAGACCAAGAGCATAATCCTTGAAAACTTGGCCTTTATCAAGCTAACAGAGACTTGGTTGTGACTTCTATATCTTAAAGATATGTAAATATGTCAAAGTCTCAGAAAACATTGAGATTTCTTCAAAGCTGTTTTTTTCTTAATGAAAAGCAAACCAGTGAATGAGGCTGGGTGGAAAGGGAAGGGCCAGTTTGTTTTTCGTGACTACTGGAGCCTCAGACATCTGTGTACATATTCTCCTTCATTTGCAGCTCAGTATTTCAGCCTTTCTGCTTTTCTTTCTTCCTTTGTTGTAAAAGTGTTGAGTTTCCAAATACATTATTTAAGATTAGTATGAAAATTTAATCTGAAGGAGGTTCTGGTTTTGGTATCCTAGAGTTTGCTATTACTTGGAAGATTTTTGTGCTGTTGTCATCTCCTCACTTCCCTTCTTCCCTATTTTTATTGTTATTTTTTTCTCACTCATCATTTTCCATCAGCTACAGTTATTGTAGGTAGACTTCTATGACAAAAGAGACTCTTTAGGAAAGAGTTCTGAAAACGGTCAGAATAATTTTACAGTAAGAAAATCTCTGGGGGATTTCCTGTTTGTCTGTTCCTATTCACACACAAACAGAACAGTAGAAATCATTGAGAATTCTTCTATTCCTATAGTGTAGCTCTCCCTTTGCAGGTCTGGCTATGTGTACATTCATCTTACCCATATCTCTAAAATATACAGTGAGTGTCAGGACCAGAAGCTAACCTTTTTTTTTGGAGACAGCTAAATATATTTTGCTGAGGGAATGTGCCTTTTTCTGGTAGTCAAGCAGAATAATTAGCTACTTAGTACTATGCTCATCTGATTTCATACAGTGTATAATCTAGTTCTTATGACTCCAAAATTTTACTTGCACGGAAACTCTGTAAGATGTGGTAACTATCCTTTGAAGTTGCAGCATACTGACCATTCGAAAACCCATATGTTTTGCATGTAGTAACACTAAACATTCACAGGGTAAGCATATTGGAAGTATATTTTCCCAGAAGTAAAGGTTTTGAAGTCCTCAGCTTACAACGTGAGATAGGTTGTCTTTCCCCTCTGGATTCCTTTGTCTCACTCAATTGACACAATGAAAATAGACATCAAACTGTGATTATCTTTATGAGGTATTTCACCATTTTAGAAGTGACGGATGAAAGTCTTCTGTCATCTGCCTGACCCACCACTTCCTGAAAGAGCTCAGCTTTAAAAATTCTTTTCTGATTGTTGTCTATTGCAAATCAACAATGGCCCTGGTTCTGCAGTGTTTTGCTTTTACCAGTGTAAATCTGGAGCATCATCGCTAATGTTAGCAAAAAATTCAGGTCCTGGGACCTAAAGTGATGTTTAACGTCTTTCTACACAATCATTAAAAGACCCCATAAAAAGTAGTTTTGTAATTAAAATCCAGCCCACTGAATCATGTAAAGAATAGTGATAAAACTAGAGCAGAGTATTACAGCATAATCTGACAAGAATAATTCTGAGACTTTTAGCTGGTGTATGCTGCACCAGCATTATTAATTTCTGATCAGCTAGCAAAGTACCTCACCCAGGTATACCTGAGCAAGTCACTTTCATTTAATTTTCCTTCTGAAGGACATGACAGTGTCTGTACATTTTGAGATGTAATTGCTGTTATCCTTCAGTTTTTTGAAACAAACACAATCATCCTCCTGAATTACTGACTTTCCATGACAATTTTTTGAGGTTGCATTTTTTTAAACTAATATCTTTCAGACAGATCTTGAATAATGTAAGAGGATAAAGCCCACATGAAAAAAGTCAAGAATTCAGAAATGAAATTTTAGCTGTCAAACTTTAACTTAGTTGTTCTTTATTCCCTTAATATTCTTCAAACAAAATCCATTTCACTCTAGTTCATAAAGAACATTACCCTAGAGGTCATAATACCTCTGAATTTTGTTTTAGGTTGATTTTAAAGTGGAGCATTGAACATTAAAAAAATCCACGTTCTAAGCAGCTATTACGAGGAACTGGTGCCAAACGTGCTCCCTCTTTTTTTTTTTTTTTAAACTGCCCATGTGAAAGAAAATAATTTCAGATCCAGTCATCAAGATGGATGAGCAAGGGTAAAGTAGCTTTTCTCTGCAGGATTTAGCATGGAAAGACAAATTTCATGGAGGAGATCTTACCACTGCTCTGATTTAGAAAAGTACCCAAACAACCATATAAAAGTACAACATCAGTCCCTCTGGAAATATTTCTGAATATTTATGAGCACTTGTTTGCGTATAAAAGTGTCTCAGCATTCTTGACAATATGACAGAGCATACTTTAAGTTTTAATTACTTCTAGGAAAGCTTGAGCAGTATTACGCTTCCTGTAGAAATGCTGTAGAGATGGCTAGAAGGCCAAAGTAATGACCCTACACACATTGCTTAAGGTGAGGGCTGAAGTAGAGTGTTCAATTCTAGCTTCTCTTCTGATTGTCAGTATGCAGCGTATTTGTATCTATGAACAAACTTTGAGATTTCATGTCTATTTAAATGGTGATGATCAGAGAGGAAAGACCATTAAAACTACTTATCCCACAATTTATCAGCAAGTTTTTAATGCTGAGCCAGAACTAACACCTAATGACTTCTAATTCCTTCACTACTGTTCTGAAAGTGTCCCAGTCATGCAACTGGCTTGGCAGCACTGGCTGAGCTCAGCCCAGGGGAAATGCCACACCTCTCACACTGGTGTCTTTCATTAAGTGTAATCCCAATTCCTAAAACATTTAAGGGATAGTGTTTGAGCTAAAAACACCTCAGAGTACTTGGTTCCCTTCTTTCATTTCTGTTGAGTCTGCCACATCCAGCCTGCCCTCAGATGGGTAGTTGTCAGCATAGGGATGCTAAAGAGAGAGATATGCCAAGGCATCTATGTAGAAGCATTGTCATTGGCATCTACCAGGAAAAGTTTTACTTACTTTTATTGTACTTCTGCAATGAGAGGTGACTCAGGGAAGCTAACTGCTGAAAGTGCCCGTAGATCACAGATGAGACTGGAAATACTCAGATTGAGCTGAGATTTACATTGGGACCAAAGGCTATATGAGAGTAAAGACCTCAGATTCAGTGTTAGTACAACCCTCTTGAGGTATGTTGTCTGAGAAAAACCCACTTTCTCCCTACTCCGACTCCAATTCTTGTGTGCATTTGCTTTGTTTGTAGAACTTTATGACTTTTGAAACACAATATTTAACAGGCAGTTTTAGCAAAATGTAGTGTATACAGTTAGTGTGCATACATTGCAGCTGCACCAAGACAATAAAATGTAACAGAAGCTCCCCTGAATATATTCGTGTCTCTGTATGTCAATAATCTGCATACAAAAGAGCCCCAAAGCACTCGCTAACATGATAGATTGGGCATTAAGTGATGCATAAGTAGTCCTTAAGACAATACAGAGAAGAAGCTTCAGAAACATTATTCTCTATGCTAAGAAAAAGTTCAGCAAGCAAGGACACATCTCTTGCAGACTTCTAAGTCTATTATCTAAACAATTAAAAAAAAATCAGATTTGAAGCAATTTAGTTGAAGCTCAGATTAATGCAGGTTTAACTGGCCACATGCATGAAAAGCTTCTTGTAAACCAATTCCCTTAATTGTCTAAAAAAGGATTGTTTAATTATTAAGCTAATGCAGTTTTATTTCTTCAGGAAATGGATCCAAATCCATCAGTGTGGACAAAACATTTTAAGTGGTGTCTCAGAATTTAGAGAATAAAGTTGATAGAGACTTTTCTGGTTTCTAAGTGCAGTTTCATTGCCTAGTGAATGAGGCTCCAGTCATCACAGACTACCCTGGTGTTCAGAATCACAGTACTTATGGATACAGTCAAACCTGTTCTTGCACAATGTGAATGTAGCACAACACATGTAGTGCAAGAACACCCAATTCTAAGAACACAGGACCACTGGATCAGAGCTCTCCTGTTTCTGCCCAGGACTTCTAAGATGGGCAGAGCTGAGCATCTGTATAGATGCAGTAGCTCTTGGTCTATTAAAAAATAGCCATGTCATTGGAGTGAGCATCTATGAATGGCATTAACTGGCATCCTTCGCTTTGGAATCTATACTAAGAATCTTAGCAGAAGTATTTGATTATTAGCAGGGTAAAAATTAGGACTGTGATTTCAAGAGGTGAGGTAACCCATCCATCCCTTGCACATGTCCATCAGCAGAAGCTGACACTCAGGATCATCTGCTAATGAACAGCTAATATTGTTGTCCTCTTAAGTTATCACAAAGGGTGACTGCTGGGCAAATGCCATTTGTGAATGTCCCATGATGAATTGTGGGGAAAAATTAGAGAGTTTTCTATGGGTTTTACAATATGGACTTTAAAAGCAAAGACATTTACTCTCCAGGACGCAGCAGCCTAGAACCATCATTATGTATGCTTTTATGGTTTATTAGGCCTTTTAGCTGTTCTTAGCTGAATGCCCGTAAGGATTGAGTAATACAAGGTGGAATTTCTCAGCCTGTGTGGTCAGAAGACATAACCTTCACTTGGTTTCCCCCTGCCGTGAGAGAGAATGCACTTGCTGTTTTTAGACCATTAGAGATTTCTATGTAGCATCCTACCTGCAATGGATTTGGTGAAGTAAGAGGAGATGGAAGGCCATGCCCTGGTGACTGGCTGGGTTTCTGAGGGGAGCTGGAGGACTGTGGGGCTGGAGGTGGTTGGCTCTGGCTCTGGGACTGTGTTTGGCTCTGCTGCGGTGGTGCTGATGGCTGTGGCTGTGATTGCTGGGTCTGCTGGGTTGGCTGTGGAGTCTGTGCCTGCTGAGCTTGCTGCTGCTGCTGGCTTTGTTGCTGCTGCTGCTGTTGCTGCTGGAGCTGCTGAAGATGCTGAAGCTGTTGAAGCTGGGAGTTCAGGGATGAGGTAGCTGTGAATTGAAGAGAGGGAAGGGAGTTATACAAGTTTCAGTAATAGCTACTGTGTTAAAGATATTCTGGATAAAATTCTGGTTCTGTTACTTTGAGGGGCATAGTGCTTACTGAGGACAGCTGGCCCTAGACTGCAGGATGTGGGAGGAAATTGTTCCCATCAATAATAGCCTGTGGTTCTGCCTGTGTAATTCTGTGGTAAGAGCCAGACTTCACTGGAAGTTGCAATGAAAGCAAACCTTTGAAAGGGCTAGAGGTCTGCCCACAGGATGGGGCTCAGAGCTGACCAGGATTCTTTGCTCAGACAAGCTTACCAGTGAAGCCAATGGGAATGTTATCTGCCTAGAAAAGAGAGGAACAGGTTGTCTGTACTTGTAAGTGTAGCAAGAACTCATAACATGAACCAGTGCTGTTATATAAAGGAGGAGAACACCATAGTCATAAAATAAAGGATACTCTGAAAAGAACTTTGTCATGTCATTATGCAGTAGGTATCAGGAAATAAAGCATTCAGCTGTGAAATTTCCCGTGCAATGTCTAGGTAGCAAAAAATACCTAATAAAATGTGTGTCTCTGAAATAAGAACTTCTCCTTATAATTCACATCTAAAAGCTATAAATTCCTTCTTGTAACCTGCACTGCTCACTTACTCCTGAAAGTTAAGGTCTGTTGTGTTTTGCTAGCATATGCTTCAGACATGATGTTTAGAAGTGCGTGGCTCACATCAACCTGCTGGCACAAATGAGCAAACTTTATTTCCAAGAGACACTTTCAAATTGACTAGGGCATTCATTAAATTTAGGAAGACAGGAAGTGTGTCATAGGGTTGTCACTAAGGAAGAACAGCTTTAAGCAGCAGCAAGAGCATCACAGAAGACTGATGTATTCTGGGGTTATGCCCTGAATAACTCACCTCGGTCTCCAGCCGTACCCATGTTAATCAACATCTTAGGGGTTGAATTAGTCAGCTATAAGATAGCAAGAGGAATAGCTTGCAAGGTCATTATGTTTTTCACTCTGTATACTGCTTTGCCAGCACCACCATGTATTCTAATTTCTATCCACAGAAGCAAAAGTAAACAGGGAATGAATTAAATTTGTTATTTTTAAAATGGCACTCAGATTTAATGGCCAGAAACACTGTTCACCAAGTTATTTGTGGACTGGCAGATAAAGCCAAGTTATCTCCACTTTCTTTTCAGCTTTCCCTGGGGCTGAACCTGAGGTCTTGGTACGACTTACGAAATCAATGAGCCATAAACTGGAATAAACAAAAGAAAAACGAAAATAAAATGAAGAAAGATGCGGCAGAATGGCTAAGCCAGAAAAGGCTGTAAGAAGGAAAAGTATAAGACATGATAGGAAGAGCTGTTGGCTCTCCATTCCCATGCTCATAGCTGCTTTAAATTTTCTTTCAACAGGTGCAGGAATCAAACTAGAAATATGCCTTAACAAGAATTACAGCCATGTGTATGTGACTTCAACAAAGAATCTGAATAATACAAAGAAGGAGGACTGGTAGCACCAACATATTTCTATAAGAAAAGTTACTCATAGAAGTTTTGTGTTTCAACACAAAGCAGAGTGACCATCAGATTAAAAGCATGCATGGTATCTCATGCAAAAGAAATCACCTTGGAGAAGTAAGGGAACACTCCCATCAATTTCCCAATGAGAATTTATACCTAAATGTCCCAAAGCCAACAGGGTAGTGAGTGGAAATATAATCCAAGGCATATGAGAACAAAGAAGGTGTGTATACAACAAAGCAACCGCATAGGTGACTTAATGATTCATAGCATGAATGATCTCAGATGGAATGGAAAACCATTCACCAGTTCTATCTATAGGTATGTACACAGAGGCAGAAAGACCCTTACCATTCCCAACAGGAAAAAGGAAACCTAGACCAGCTCTTTCTATTGTGCAGGCCATTTTTTCACCTGTGATAGATTAGCAGACTGGATGAACCACTGATAACCAGAACCAGGACTTCAAACTGACCCTTACTGCATTCACAGATTCCAATACGGAAATGAATTAAATGGAATCCCACAGAAGCATAACTTCTAATCCATATGGCTCATGGAGAGGAATGAGGGACCGTTTTATGTTGTACATGCACAATTGGACAGGAGGAGAAAAAACCTTCTCATCTAGGACTAGAAAAGCTTTGCTTTCCATACTGCTCAATACTTGAATGCTGGTGAATGCAGGAAGATTGATATCTCGACCAATCACTTTTGTACTGGAAATGAAAACATTCTCATTCTTGCTGGGGTGGAAGACATTCCCTGAAAGATAATGTTATTAATGGAGAATAGTTACTTCATGGAAAAGTTTCCAAGTTTATTGCCAGCAACTGCACAAAATTATTCAAATATCTTCTTGTGTTTTCATGTAATTCCTTTAAAAAGCTTCTCTGAAGCCCATCATCATGCTGAGCTATAAATTGCATTGAAGTGGCTTAGAGAGGTATGATTGTTTAACATGCTGTTGCTAAACAAACAGATAAGGAATTAGAAGAAGGACTGTTAGATCAGCAAAGGTGTTCTGAAAGCCACACAGTAGGTGTACTGTGAAGGTGGATTTAGGGCTCTGGATCATGCCTGCAGTCTGGTGTTCATGCTGCCAGATTGCACTGCCTCTCACAATGTGTGTACTATCCACAGCAGGGGCTGTGTCATATTATTGTTTGCAATCAAATCCAATCCAACTCCCAGAGCTTGCTTGCATAGCTCATCCATTATAAATCGTATACCTGTCTAGCATTTGTCACTTTCTGCAGAGCTTGGAGCCTGATGGAATTTCAGGTGATACAACAGTGCTATGTCTGCATATATAAAAGATAACATGCACTGCCTACCTCACAGGAATCTTTTTTGTGACTTACTGGCTAACAGCTGGGTAAAACTTTGACATATTTTAGTGAAAAGTGCTACTTTCACAATTACATCAAGAATTAAAAAGGCTTGCAAAAATTGCAGAAAGTTCCTTCTATGGTTAAAAAAGTCAACATAAAGTACATAACTTTAAAAGAGAGACACAACTAAAAATGCATGCAAGCTATGAAAAACTGTGAGGAAAAGCCATAAAAGCTATGTGACATTTCAACTCTCTCTAAAAAAATACATGTGGAATATATACCAGGTATCCAAGAAGATAGTAAATATAACTAATATCTGTGAAGAAACAATGGCACAAGGGGTTTTAAAACCTATGGTTCAACGAACTCTTGTTCAGCACCACTTGCTGCGGTGTTCCCATGAGATCACCCCATGGTTTATGATCCTACTTTAAGCACATTATACTTACTCATAGTATCAAAGCGTTTACATTAGAATAAGAGGCATGGAGTTAAGTGGTGCAAATTGATGGTCAAGAGGCAGTGAAAGCAAACTTTCTGATATCCCAGGTCATCTACTGCAATACTTGTCACAGACCTCAGGCTACTTTGTGGATTAGAGAAAGTTATGATCTAAGCTACATACTCCTCCTTGACTTTCTTTAGGGGATACCTTAGGCATAGTGTTGCCATGCATTTACAATATTCACACAAAATGTGTCATTTCATATTCTATTCCTCTGCTGGTTACCTGCACAGGAAACTGAAATGAAATGAAAATGCCCTTCTGCCAAGTAGAGTGTTACAATGGGGAAAATTCACCTCTGATGCAACCATGCTGAAAGAAGCAGTCTGATCCATGACAAGGGGATGACTGAAGCTTTGTCTTAGTGGGCAAACTGAAGAGGTTGTCTTCATTTCCCAAGCTTGCTTATATTAACTGAAAATAGTAACAATTGCCTGCTGCCTCTGGCTAACATATTGTGACATAAGTAGGGGAATATCCCTGGTTATATTTTAAGTTAAAACACACATTTTGAAGTTTAATCATGATTCCCCAAAAAGCAAGGAACAAAAGCGTGCCTACAAGTGTTCATATAATGAAAACAATTTAAAATTAGTACTCCTTTTTCACCTTTCCTTCACAATATAAACTCAGATTCTTACGACCTCTACAGTGCTTGGCAGAAGATCAAATTAATATTCAGGGATTCAAATTGTATCTAGAATCTGCTCTTGTGGATAAGCTTCACATAATGTCTGATTTATTTTATTAATGTTTTGTGCATGTTTGTTTCTGTGTAAAGAGGAAGGAGGGGTAGGAGGAATAAGAAACAATTTTAGCTTACAAACAGTTGTGCTACTCTAGCTTCTATCCTCCTATTTACATAATTGCATAGTTCTTCAGTGCCTTGATACAATGTACAACGGAGTAAAAAGAAGAAAGTCATACATTAAACCTTTTCCTATTTGACTGAGCACAGAACTTGACTCCTGCCATTTCAAGGGCTTAATGCCTTTTTCCACTTCCTCAGTAATGGAGAATGGATTTGCATTGCCTTAAACTGAAAAGTGTAACTAACTTAAGCATCTGGGCTTGCGTTTGAACTGACACAGCCCGCTTTTTTTTCCACCCTGTTGTTTCTCTTCTAATGAGGTTTATGCCTTTCTTTTCTTTGAAACAGATTTCTAAAGATTGAATACATACACTGAACAATCTAATGCAAGCCCGCATTTACATTCTCTCCCTCCTGGATAATGAGGGGTAGGTTAGTCAAATACCCATGTTGATACATATGCTCGAATTTTCTTTTTGAGAGTAAAATGTGAGTTCTTTTTAATATGTTAGCATCCTCTTTGTGAAAAAAAATCTGAGAAGGGTTGGACTTGTGGCTGAAGAGATTAATAATGGGATATAGAGCATATTATTTCTAAATCACTGGTTCAAATTCAGCCTAGGTCAATATAGGGAACAAAATTAATTGAACTTTAATGGTGCTTTTGCATGTTTTCTACCTTGTAGAAGATGTATTAAACATATAGAAGTTGTATTCACACACAGATATCCACAGAGAGCCTGCCTGCATTGGAAGAAGTTTGCCACACAGTCAAGGTAATCAATTGATTGTCTCACAACACCTAATGAGGAAGATCTAAAAGGCTATGGTCTTGAATGGCATCAATTGACATATTTATTTGTACTTTCAGCAGAGAGGCTAAGGATGGAAAGAGTACATGGATCAAGTCATCTCCTTGTTCCTAAAGGTGATCCCTTTGAGGTTACATCTGCAAAACACAGATGGGGTTATGGGGAGAAATTTGCATTGGCAATAGTCCTCTGTACCAATTCTGCAGATAAACAGAGGACTTCACTTTCTAGTGTTGTCATATCCAGAATCGTTCATGAGCACTAAATTCACTTTAAAGAATGTAGGCAATAAAGAGGAAGTATTAAGAAGAAAACCATTATAATTTATATGGTGCCTGTGGTGTCTCTACATTTTGATGAATACCGGAACTTCCCTGAAAAATGATCCACTGCATTAAATAAATCTGACATTTTTTTCCTTACCAAACCTTAAAATGTGCAATAATCCACTAAAATCTTAAGGGACAAAAAAAGAAGAAAAAGTTGTTCTAAGGTAGAGAGCTTGACCAAGTATCAGGACAAGTATATTTGGAATAATTCCCATTTTAAGATAATCTAGGGGCTTTTTTCCTATAGTTTATGACAACACACTGTGAGTAAAGTTCCCTGAGTGTATTTTAAAAAGTGCATTAACCTATTTAAAATGCCCAAAGGCAAGAACAAGCTGGAGCAATTAGACTTTAATAAGCCATTTGCTTTCTCAGTTCAAGTGGGACCTTAGGTCTCATATTGTACAAATGGCTGAAACATTAACTGGAGCCAGGGTATCATCAAGACACAGGGGATCAATCAGGGTGACTTGTCTTGGGACTCTCATTCAAAGACAGGCAATTAAACATAGTATGACAACACTGTAAGTGTTTGAATGCCAAAGAGTGTGTGTCAAACAAGTAATATCTAAGTCTGGTAAATTCCTAAATTTTACCAGCCTTTTTTTTTTTTTTTTTTTTTTTTTTTTTTTTTTTTTTGTGAAAACATGACTCTCTCACGGATCAGGGGTAGGATCTTACCATTAAGTCCTTATGCCAGATAAAAGCAGTTTTCTAACTACAGAGTGCAGAACCAGTACCAGATTGTCTAGGAACAGAATAGCAAATCAATTTGAGTGGCATGGTATTCCTACAGAGTGGATTTCCAGAGCATACTGAGCCCATAAGGATGTTCCTGTGGACCAGAATTTAAGATAACCTCCAAATTCCTGGGAAAAATTCTTCAGGACTCCTTAGAAAGAAACTAATTGACAGTGAAAAGATTATCATCTAAAGACCAACAGAACCCAATGCAAGATTTCACAGCTGAAGGGCTATGACAGGGAATGAACGAATGACACAAATAAATTAACTTTGAAAGAACAGTCTGCTGAGTCAGAGAACAATGACCATGATTTATAATGGACATAAGACAAAACCTGGGCATTCTCTGCACATACAACCTTTAGTGATAGGAACTGCAGCTTATTTTTGCTCTCCTTGACTCTTTCAGATGCTCTAACATGAATGGAAACCGTAATTTCAATGGCACTTATGCAGACTGAGTGTTTGACGTACTCAGAGTAGCAATACTTTGAGTATACAAAAAGCAGTGCAACAACATACAGCCCCAGAAGCCTTGGAAGAGGTTGTGCAGAATCCTGTCCTGCAGTTCAGAGAGTCACAGGTCTCCAGTCCACCAGGTATCCTGCCATTTCTCCTGACAGTGTGCCTATGTGAGGCTTTGGGGCAAAGTCTTGTCAAGAGGAGCTTGTGGAACTGCCTGGTGGCTTCAGAGTGATTTTGCATTCTTTCAGATAATAGATCTGCGGTTGCATCTTCTATAATTGTTTATGGTAAATGGCTCTTCAGACAAAGAAATATTTATCCAGGTATAATTTCAGCAACAGTTCTTTGAAGATCGGGAATTACAAGAAGTCTCTTCGGTGAGTCTTTGAAGTGAGTGATGTTTCCTTAACTAAAAGTGAAATTACCATAGTGAAATGTACCAGGTATTTTGTACATGTGTATGATTGCATGGGGTTTTTTTAACAGTGCAATCAAATAGCGAATCAAAGTGTTTGTGGTTTAAAAGGTTGGTCTGTGTGCTGAATTTGTGAAAGTGTCCTGGGAATGGGAAAGGATAATGTCACATTCTCCCAGCTGCAACCAAAGGAAGCAATACAGGCTGCAGTGTTCAGCAGGTGACTTGGTATGTGTGGTTGCTTTCATGTCTCAGACGCTCATTATAACCATGTTTCTATCAATTTTCACTTCCAGTCTTTTCTGAAAGCTGGTAGACTTGAAACTGTTTTCTGTTAAGAACTCCAAGAGTCAAGCACCTGTAAATTCTGTTCTCTTTATGAATTCCAGACAGAGAAGTTAGCTGAACAGCACTGAGAAGAGGCCTTGGAATGACTCAGAAAACAGCAACATACACAATATAAGGAGAAAGGGAAATAAATGCAGCTCAGCCCACTTCTTCTCTTTACAATCAATAAAGCTACAATAGCAAGTACAAGAACCAGGTGCAAAAATGGCAGTTCTACCTTGCTGCACACAAATTCTCTGCTGGAGCAGTGACTTGAGCTTCAACCTTGTTAACAGGCCCCATTCTTCTCAATATAGCTTTGAACTTCTGCTTTTACCAAGACATGAAAAATTAAAAATAGTCGTAACAGGGTGAAAAAGGTGGGGAAGAACACAAAGCAAAACAAAACACACGGCTGCAATGCTCCCAGTCCCTGTGTAGAGACTGAAAGACACTCCTCACCAGCTGGGACACAAATGCAGTACCATGTTGAATGTGGTATTCTTCATCAGTCACGGAACAATAAAAATGGGCTAAAAAACTTTGTCAGAGTCACAAGGGGCATTGCTTTAATACCTGTGGCCCAGAAACAATCTGAGCACAGGTTGGTAAGGAGGTGCTGTGCTAGGTGCTGTAACATCACTACGTGAGCAGAAGATTGAGGTGTTCTTTCTTTAGATGAAGGATCAGTGTTTCTCTAGACTATGCAATTACCTCAACTCTAGAAATTATAGAAGAGCTAGGAGGTGAACTTTAATTTGGTGATCTGTCATACCACAAGTTATTCCTGAATGTATGTACCACCAGCAAGGTACCTGATGTTTGCCTACTGTTGACTCACAGTAGCTCTATTTTGCCGTCTTTAAGAATTTTCCATTATTTTTATTATATGCCGTGCATAATTAAGAACATTGCATTTAGTTATGTGCATTTCAAAACACACCACAGTATCTGTAGCTGTTTTCTTTTTGTAATATTTAAGCTGACTACAGGTCAGTTTGAGGCAATCTGCCTAAATCCCTTTTTCTAGTTTATTTTACTTGCAGAGAGATTCAAAACAAAGTTTAACAGTAGGGAAGCAATGGTTCTAGGCTGTGCAATTGGTATTTGACACAGATGGACTGACTGCTCAGTTTTAGTTTGCAGTAAAATGAGGGTGACTGAATATCAGATTTCTTTCCTGTTTCTACAGCTCATCAGCAAAACATGTTGCTGTTTCAGATGCTAATCCTAGTTTGGCTGTGTTTGGCATCTACCACCTTTGTGCAACAACAGTGAATTAGCTGCTCTTTGGGTGCTCATGTGCTCCCATCTACCTAATTTCTTGCTCACTGATGAAATAAATGACCTGGTTATTCACATAGATAAACTGCTCATCAGTAAAGAATTTGGGTGGGAGATTTCGGGAGATTTTATAGTCAATCCTCATTCACAGGCTGTGAAGTCAGTCACACTTCTCTGTTAGGATGAGCCCCATGCACAGCTGAAGAGAAGGACTGGGGAGTCAAGAAAAGCAGCTGCATTGCACTGCCCAGTCAATGCACTGCCCACTTCATGGCTTCCAAAAGCACATAGGAAACCCTGTGCTGTTTGATAACTCATACATTTTTGTACACTGAAAAGTAGCAGTGCAAACCAAGCTCCATCTAGATCTTACTTTGGCTCTTAAGCTGCTTCTTCAAGGTTAATTATTTTTAATTTGAAAGGAACACACTTAAAAGTGTATTAAAAGAACTTCCACTTAAATAATGTGTTTATTTACATGGAGCAGGAGTCCCCAGTTATAGAAGAAGAACCAAATCCAAAGGATGTAAAGGATGGATTTGCAATTGGCAAAAAATGTACTCAAAAATAATTCACTATTTATGTACACATATTCAGTCCAAACAGAATATTGGTGCCCTTTTGATGCAGTAACCAATACCTTATTACCCTTATCAATGAAAATACTTGTTTTTCCAGACCAGGAAATGGAAGAAAAGCTGAATTTGGTTGCTAATCGGTGATTCTCCAAAAAAACTAACATGAAGCTAGTCTTTGCCTTCCTTAAGGCAACATTGCCCTAATTTTAATATTCAGAATAATGAAATATTTTAAATAAGAATTTGTGTCTCATCAGCTGCACGTTAGCTATACCAAATCTGAATGATACTACAAAACATTACCAACGCATTAAAGCTGTTATATATATTAAATACACCTGCTATTAATGGCAACCTTTTAAGAATTACAGAAGAATCCTCCAGAATTTGCTTTAAAAATACAGAAAATTCATAAGAGAATGTATGCGAACAGGCATATTTTATTCATCCCATAAAAACATACTGGCAGTGATGTATCTGGGTTGTGTGAAGTTTCCAAACAACAACTACGATTTTCTTTTAAAATTTTCTTCTGTTATATTTCACCTTTTCATAAAATAATGCAAAAGCTACCTTAAACCTGTAGAGAATTAAGAAATTTTTGATGATAATGAAAATACTGGTCATAATGTAAAATTGATTTCTAATGTATAGCCATAGGTAATTATATTTGTGAGTGGAGGGCAAGAGGAGTTAATTTGCTGCTCACAGATTTCCTTGTTTTTGAAATTAGTGAATTTCTCATCTTGCAAAAGCCCACTGACAAGTGTAGGTAAAAACACTACACCAATATGAGCAAACCATTAATATATTTACTGCACTAACTCCAGTGCCAATTAAATGGAGATGAGCTTGTTTCAAGAAAGTGTATTTTAATGAAAAGCCTGGACCATTCAACAGTACCAAGCAAAGAAATACATGTCAGTGCAGATACAAGATCTAGTTTTTTGCTTAAATTAACCTTTAATTTAAAAAGTTAGTGGAAAAAGCACTGAACAAATGGGATGAACTTTCTGTCATGGCAACCCTGAGAACAAAAGTTGGCACAGTTAGTGCACACCGAAATCTGAAACCACTGCTTTAGATTTGTTTTGCCAAGTTTTAACTAAGTAGATACAAAGACTGTTCCTTTCATTTTCAGTGCCAGGGATTTTGTCTTTACTCTGTTGATTTTAATAGCTCGCTCAGAAGCTTGGAAATGAATGTTTCTTCCATCATCAATTTAAAACTTTTCCATTTGCCAACTATGAATATTTTTTCTACTGTGTGTTTTCAATGAAGCCGAAATGAATATGTGTCACTTTGATTTTCCATCCAAGTGCCAGGGAGCATGGGGCAAGCTATTTTTTCATCTCCATCCTTGAGGCAGAGCCAGGTCCAGCATCACATGATCACAACACTACTCCTTTCCTCCCGTCTCCCACAGTCTCCAAGAATATGGCCAGTTTTGGACTTGCGTTTGTCTAAAGTCTGCCTGGGAAGACCAGACCTACAGAGGTCCTCCAGCCTTCTATAGGCTATGGCAACTCCTACGGCCATCATCTCCAGTGGTTCAACCACTGTTCTTCTCATACAGAACCTTCTCTTTGTGCACATATGGCCCCAGAAGCTTCTCTTCTCTACCAGCTGTAGATATATTTACTTCTTTATAGCTTATGGAACTTTGATGGCACTCCAGCAATCCTCACCTTTGAACACAGAATTGAAGCAAATGCAAATCTGGCTAAACGTTGTCAGAAAATAATATTATACATGGGATTGTGAGAAAAAGCTGTGTAAAAGTTGTGTAAATTCCTGCCTTTATTTTTTCAGGAATGTTTAGGGATGTTTTTTTGCCAATAGCTACTCAATCATTAGAACTTTTGAGGAAACTGCATCAGGAAATAATTAAAAAGATAAGACCCATAAGCGAAGGCTAGAATTCTGTAAGCAATCATCCAGTGCAAAAGGTTTCATGAAGAGGTTTGCAGCATACACTGGTGACCATTTTATGTATATGGATTATGGATCACATGGATTTTCAACTCATAAAGAAGCTAATGCCAGGAAAACATCTTATGTTTTAATGTTTTACACTGGAAAATTAGGACTGGGAGCCAAGAACATAAGACCTCTGACATTTGTGCATCGACACCAGTCCACAGACCAGTACACACAAACCCAGAAGTAATTTCCTTTTTTTTTAATGCAGCAGTATTCTTAAATAGACTAATTCTAGCACCTCTTAATCATCTCACACAGTGAAATGACATCTGACTTAATGCACAATAGGTTCAGGTAGGAACTTTGCTGGTTTAATTGATGTCGCAATGATTTTCTGATTTGATCATAATATATCAGCAAAATAGATAAGCTTTAGATGTCTGCTTGATTCTGTCACTTTTTTAGCTGCAACTGGGAGTCGCCTTTTTGTTGTGTACTGTCTAATGGGTGCCTTGCAGACATGCAATCTCACTTGACAGAGAGGACTCAGTGTTCCCCCTGTCAATAGCCCTGAGAAGACCACAGGGAAAATGTGCCAGGCACCACCTGCATCTTTTGCCAGCATGGGTATGAATACAGAGCACATGCCACAGAGCAGGTCTCTCCTGCTGAAATTCAGAAGAATGCCATTGGCTTTCATACTGATCTGCAACTTTAATTTTCCCTCAGAACACTTTAATCAGAAACCACTTTCATAATTTGTAAACACTGCCAAATGTTTGATTCCAGTCTGTTTAAGTGATCAAACCTTCGGGTAGAAAAATAAAATAAATAACAATCAAACCATCAAACAAAGAAAGTAGTTATAAATAATTGAATATGCTGTACTGACACATACCATTCCCATCTGGATGCTATGCTTCCAAGATATAAAGCACACCTTTCCTAATTAGGAAAAAATTTTTTTAAAAACATCCTGTATGACAGAACAAGTCAGATCAGAAACAGGGAGTTACGATTGACTGTCTTCTACGTGAAGATCAGCACCTGGGAATCTACTTCCTATTTCTGAACATATCAGATCTGCACCACCTTGGGCATAACAGTTAATCAATCTCACTGCCTCACTTTCCTGTTCTATGAAAGAAAAAGGGATAATAAACTTCACTTCCCTCACCACAGGAAGCTAAATTAGTGAAGTACAGCAATGTGTGCTAAAATCCTCAAAAAGAAGGGGGTCAAAGATACACAAAATTTTATTTCCCCATGGAAAAGATTGTTGTAGAGCTACCTCCTATGGTGTTAATGACAGATAGATGATTTAAAAGCACCCATTGTTTTTTCTTACTTTTTGATATTGTCTAGGTAATGCTTTTATTCCCAGCAGTTCATAGAACTTTTTGAGATCTACAACAAGCAGGATGTCTTTTAAGATGAACTCTTAGCTTAGGCACATTTTAGGCACTTATCTCACACTGGATTGAAAAAATACTTCAGAATGAACACCAATCCCAGGTTTTCTGGAAGATTAACAATTACATTTCATTGCACACTTCTATGAGTATCTCTATAATCAGAGACACACTAATGGAACTAGCTAAACTGAACTAGCTAATGATAATAACAATTAAAAAAAAGTCCAAAAGAAAATGTCACCAACAAGACATGAAAGATAATAAAGTGCAGGAAGCTAGGTCAGAGAAACAAGAGGATGACAAAAGAAAATAAAGAAAGGAAAACAAATTCAAGGGCGATAACTATAGGACCCCAGTGGGCTTGTTATATGAATAGACTGCAGACAACCACATCCTACTGCTGTGATGCTTCATAAATTCTATCATCTTGTTAAGAAGCTGAAGACTACTGACCTCACTTCCTCTGCTAATGAGACTGTGCTGCTTTGTGCCCAGACTTTCATGATGCTTATGAAATTCAAGGCATTGTGTGAGCCTCCTTCCTTCCTACACCAATGATTACTGCCTCCCAAATTACAGAATAACAAATGGGAAATGGGGACTCCTCTCTCTTTTGTGCAACAGTCCCTTCTTTCCCTCTTCCTAAACCCTTTTAAAATGTTTTTTCAGGCTCTCAGGACGGTGATGCGAAGACTTGCTTGGTTTCTGAATATATTATAAGTAATCATAGCAATAAACCAAGAAATCTGAGTAGATTTTATGATGTTCACATATAGGTATGACATTTATACCTTCCAGAAAGACCTTCATGCATTATAAAGCCTGTGCAGGTGCTATTCAGCCATTTTGTCCTAAGAGAACACAGAGCAAGTGTCAAAGGGCCAAAGAGAGAGGAGCCACAAAGGTGTTTTGGAAATACTCTCCAAACACAAAGACTACACAGGCTGTGCATGCAAAAGCTCTCCTTATTGGAGCTCAAAATAGGAAAAAACAACTGCTCTTAGCACTTACTTTTGAAGAGCAAAATATACAAAGGCAGCTGAGACAAGGTCCAGCCCAGCTGGCTACAGCCACTCATGATCATGAAAAATCCAGAGAAAGGCAGGTCTGTGATTTATCCTGTCCATATTTTGCATCATTTTCTTCCCAGTCTAAAAAGGCACGAGACAAATCAAGGCAGCCCTTTTGTCTTTACACATGACACGGCAAAAATGTGTTCACACCACAAAAAACAGGGAAGGCTTGTCCATCAGCTGCCTACAGCTTTGAGTGTTCAGTAATGTAAGTGTCTACCAAGGATGTGCCTTTAAAATTTTACAGTATGCAACTTCAAAGAATGGTCAAACATTATTTCCTTCTAGTATCTCCACAGAAATCACTGGCACTGGGAAAAAAAAGTACCAAAACCCTCATAGATGCCTTATTTTCCCACAGACATCCTCTTACCCTTAAAAGTTAAAAATCTCCAATGGTCACCTCTTGCAGCTGGTGGATTACATTACAGATGTCCTTGCTGAGTAGCCTTACCTTTAGCATCTCAAAACAAAAATGCTGCAAATAAAAATATACAAATCAACACAGCTGACGAGGACAGTAAGACCAAACTCTTCTCCAAGTTTCACAGAGCAATGAGGACAGTGTAATGGAATTTGCACTTCTGAAACGATGAGGAAAATGCAGCCTTTACTTACGTAGTTCTAAGAGATCTATGTCTTTTGACTTTCTCTTTGCTTGAGTTGTGCCACTAATGCTGCTCAGCACTTGCTTTGCCACCCTTAATAGATAACACAGCAGACATCCACTGTCTAGATTTACTGTCCTTTCCAATAGAAAAGGTATGCAAATTCTTAGTATTGTACACAGCAATAAAACTTAAAAGAAAACTGTAAAAAACCAAACCAAACAAAAATGAAATACTATAACAAGTCCAAAAATCCTGGTTTCTTCCTGCCTTTTCATAGCTCCTACATGGGATCAAATACCATCTTTATTGTGTTGTCACTCTTATTAAGCAAAGGCAGCTTATATTTAACAATTTCATTGTTTTCTTTTCTACGTTACGTAAGATGACATTAGGAGCCTGCTGAGTGTTCTCAGACAGACACAATCTGTTCTGCCTTGCACAGTCCAGCGACCGACTTGACTGACATTCCAAAATGGCCCTGTGGAGCATTAGGTACCACCACCAGCTGTTTCACATGGCTCCCTGTGCCAGGGGGACTGCGCAGTGCACAGAACACTTACAGGAGGAGGGTGCACATGCTTGGACCAGGTACTCAAAAAAAGGAAGGAAGGAAGGAAGGAAGGAAGGAANGGAAGGAAGGAAGGAAGGAAGGAAGGAAGGAAGGAAGGAAGGAAGGAAGGAAGGAAGGAAGGACAGTAAAGATCCAGAGTCAAATGTGAGTGGCACACCCATAATTCTTTATGAAGTAGGAGGTAAGATTGATTGCCAAGGGTCAAAAGGCTAGGTCAAACTCTGCTCATTCGTCAGCTGAATGTCATTTTTGTTTTCCCTGTCACCAGATAGCTTTAAAAAAATTGCAACTCCTGCCTCATTATCTAGGACTTGGGTCCCTTCCTGCCATCCAGTATTAATGAAACAGTGCTTTAAGCCTGGCCTTCATCTTTGAGGTTCTTCTTCATGTAATTCTTCCCTTTCTTATGTACTACAGACTGAGGACAATTTTAAAGATTGCTTTCTCACACAGAGTAGTTGGAAAATTGCTGCTACAGTGAGAATGACTTGAAAACATATGTGCAGTATAAATGTCTGTATGAACAAAAGTGTGACTAAATCGTAGCAAGTCCAAAGCCTACACAACAATGTAATTGAATCATGGTTAAATCTCTGCAACTCATATGGAATCCTTAAAAAAACAACACGATACAATATTTTGAAATAATTTATGAAACCCCCCCCCACCACACTTTTTTGTTATAATTGCTAGCTATGCACCACTGGAATAACATTAATACTGAAATTATCCAACAGTTTACTGGGAATATGATTTATATATGCCTGATTCAGGTAAAAATATAGCAAATAATTCCCTTTAAAAAAATTAAACATCTAAATTAATTGAAGTTAAATTACACCTGTGTTGTAAATTTTCAGCTGGCTTAAAATGGGATGCCACCCAAAGGATGCTTCCTAAAATAAAATCATTTTGTATCAAAGGTAAGTTTAGGTGGAGTTATCCTCTTTTGTATTTATATAAAGGCAATACTCGTGTTTATCCAGTGCTTTTCACAAAGGGATCTCAGGGTAGATTATACAAATAATTAAACCTCCTCTAAAGACTTTCCCTATGAGAACTACCTCTGTGTTTACAGAAACAGAATCAGGAACCATTTGGTGACAGAATGAGAGGATTTACTAAATTAATTTTCATTAAGCACATTGCTTCACAGGGTGGTTTAAGTATGTTGAGTGATTGAAATAATACCTCCTTTTAGCTTGAAAAATGACCTTTTAAAATATTTATAATCACTCTTGGGCAAAACCATCCTGAAATTCTGTGCTAAATTGGCATAGAGTAACATTTCACTCAAGTCTAATTTCCCTGCAAAATAAAATGTGGTGACTTCAGTGAAATTATCTGTATGATTGGCATCCCAGACAGGGAATTCAAAATGTTTCATGAAAAATATCAGTTTTAACTGTGAAGAGCAGATAAAAATAAACGATAGCTCAAAACAAAGAAAAGGTTTCAAAACACATTGTGTACTCTCCATCTGCAACTTAGGAGAGCTATTTCAAGGCCTGGCTGTTGCAAGAACACAAGCTAGTCTCTGTTTGCTTCTGGCCACAGACAGATAATAATACCCATTTTAAGTGTACAGAATTCAGCTCACAGAGCAGTGAATCATAATTATTCAAAATAGGCACAAGAGGTTTACAAGTTGAAAGTAATTAGTTAATCCAAACCCTGAGAGCACCTGTGATAGTCGAAGGCAATGGTGATGTTTAAAACAGATCAATTTTAGGAACTTCTGGTATTTTTTGACCTGACTGGGTTTTCAGGGCATGCAAAATATGATGTGCTTTCAAAATGTTAGCCAGAACAACTCAGTTTTGATAAAATTAGAGGAAATTTCAACAAGATAAAAGAAGGGCAGTGAAGGGAAATAAAGAGAAAAACCATTCTTCTACAAAGCTAGGTTTTCCTTCAGGATGTTTTTTCACACCAAAGTTCCAGTAGCAACAAAATTTGACTTTTGAAGTTTGAGGTCAGATGAGAATGGCAATAATTAGAATTTGAATAGAAGGCTTGTCATTAAAATAATTTTGCTTAGAGCACCGTGTTTGACTATACATTTGCTTGCCTAGCCATATTGCCACGTGGACATTCTTCTGCATGCGTGCCGCAGTGTATCAGTTTACAGCATGGAGTACTCTACATCACTAATGTGGGAAGCAGAACTAAAGGATCAGTCCCAGTGCATAGATAAAAGTAATTGTAAAACAGAGTTGGGCTGTGTCTAGGAGAGCCTGTGTTTATTATGTAAAATGACTGATTATTTTAAACCAGCTGGGTTTTGCATGGGGCCTTGTTCACTGAAATATTAATAGATGACATTTAGCTAAACGGTACAACAGAACCCTGATAGTGTGCTGAGAACTGTCACCATAAACCCACTTTACTTCCTCCAATAAATACTAATTCATAGCAGGTTGTTACCAAACTGCCATGCTTTCAACCTGAGAAGTATCAGGCTTCTCTACTACCCACAGCTCTTAGCAATTACACAAATCTCACAAAGCTTTTCTTTCTTTCTTTTTTTTCTTTTTTTTTTTTTTGTGCTACATCTAGCACAGAAACTGAGGAGGTAGTGAGTCCTTTATCTCAGGCAGGAGCAGAGAGCATGGTTAGGTCCCTGTGGATATAACACAGGCAGCCGCTCTCTTCAGTAGTCTGGAAGCAAAATGGATTGTCAAGCACGACTTCCAGGTGTGGTGAAACACAAAGTTTCAGCTCCACAAGTGCATTTCTCCCCTCAATGAGCTGAGGAACATTTGAAAATTGCACAGAACACAATAACAAGTGCTACATTTTTAGTGAAGAAGACAGGATGCTACATGAGCCTTCGCACCTGCTGAAAGTCAGTTCACCTACAGTTGTAGCTACAGTGTCAATGCACTTTCACTTGCTTCTTTCTTCATACACTAAACTAGCCCCTTTGCTCCTTCCTTTCACAAAAAAATTTTCTTTTACATTTTCTTTTGTTTATATTTTTTTCCCCTCTGTTTCCTTTCATTCTGTAGTTCCTCAGGGATCCCTGTATGGATTTGCTGGTGACCATCAGATAGCATCTTTACAACTCTCATTGCATGAAACTGAACCATATAAGTGAAAAGCAGCTGAACTCCTCTCAATTTTGGCAACAAAGCTCTCCACTGAGTGGAATTAAAAAAAAAATTCTATGTTCTTTTCCATGTTATTGAAGGCTTCAGTTTTTTTACAGGGAGACAGTGAGCTAAATTTTATTCTCATCTGCTTGAGGACCCTTCCATGGTTTTTGGCATTTCAGTTGTTGTATTATTATATACTGAAGGAGTAAACAGTAGTAAGCTGCTCTATCCTTAAATAGGGTATTAGAAGGACTTTCTTCTCTCCATTGCTTTAACCAGACACTAATGGCATTTGTACTACAGCCTTCCCTGCCTGCCTGGTTCTTACATGTTATTTTTAATACTGATGTTCATGTAACTTAAACCCATTTCTAAGCCAACTTTTCCTCACAGAAATTTGTCCTCTCACCTCCAATTTCTTTCTTTTGCTGTTTTGTGCAGTATTATTATCATGATAATAGCTTTGCTATTGTGACATGAATAACACTTCTCTGACTGAATTCATTCTTCTGCTTAGCTGTGTGTCAATTCTACAGTTTGCAGATCCATATAATACAAAATAACATCACTTTTCCCTGTCATTAGAGTCTTACGCCAAGCCTGTTTCCTAAGTGGCTGAGTACCTTTTCACCCCATCTGCATATGCCATCTCATCTCATCCCCAATCCTGCTTCATAGCTCACACGTGATGTGGATTTCTGCTTTGAGAATTTTTTGAGGTTTTGAACCTAATGTATTTACTGAACTGAACTGTATTCAGTTGCTTAAGGTTTACATTTTCTTCATGAAATTTACATTAACCTGCCACTCCAGCAATTTTACGGCTCTCTCCAGTCAGTACTTGGCCCTGATACTACCTGAATGTCCCCCTCTAATCTCCCATGATGAACTCCAGGTTTATGGCAAAACAGCATGAAATTACATATATGTTCTGATCATGATGATTTATCTTTTTCAATACCTCCCTTCCTTCTGCGGCTGTGCTTTAAGAGTCCTCAAGACAATCCTAAAACTCTACACCATGAATTATGAAAATTAATCCCAAACTGGATTTTCTAAAAAATCAAGGAACCAAAAAGCATGGACTTTGCAAGACAGAAGGGAAGGGTCTAGAAGGCTATAGTGAGAGCCATTAAAATAAACATGTGCTGCGAGCAACAAGCAATATAGGGGTATTATTTGTTTGGCATGAAAAGAGGCCAGAATTAGGCAAACACAACAAAATGAACCTTGATAACGATATTGTCCCTGAAAATGAGGCATTTAACAGATTCATTGTAAAACTGACTTTGGAAAAAACTCTGTACATATAACCAACAACTGATGAACTCAGAGTTCTTCCACCTGCTTCACAGCAAAAATCAGCATATAATAATTAAAAGATCACAAGGGGTATTCCCACTTCAACTTATTGCCGCCCCTAAGATTTTTTCTGTCATTAAGTGACTACTACCTATGTGTGAGAGAGCAAGCAGACTGAGAGGAAGTGAACAGGGCAGAGGACTATGGGTATCGCTCCATTGCATTCTACGATCATTTTTAGCACTGAATTGAATGGCCTCTAAATACTCAAACCGTGAGCCAGATGATGCAATTATCACTTGAGCATAATTCCTATTCACTGAAGGAAATCTGCCTTAGTCAGGACTGTAAGAACTTATAAGCTTCTCTTGTTACAAGATTATTCTTTATGCATCACATGTATCATGAGTAGCTGGGGCAGACAACTACATAAAAAAATCATTTAAAGAAAGATCATGGGTAGATATGATTTCTTACAATTGGGACATAGGGCTTTAAAAGAACTTTAATCAGAAACCTGTGGATTGTATGAATTTGTTGCTTTCATTTTCACACTAAATAGAGATTTAATATGACTACTTTCATTTGTCACAAATGCACATAAGCAAGGCTGAAGGACTAATAAGCAGAGACCTGAAACAGATTTCTTCAATAGGAAACTCTGTTTTTGCAGTCATAGCAATACTGCTATTTTAAGAAATGAAAATCAAATTAAATGTTTACTGCTGTAACAGTGTTGCCAACAATGTCAGTAAATTTATGGACAGTTTATAATTTTAACTGTCCTCTAGATAGAGGGTCATATGTGCATTAAAGTAGTCATAATAACCTGTCAGTAAAATCTCCTGTAGCACATTCATAGGAGAAAATGTTTGCAAGTTCAGCAGCTCACTTATGTACTAGCAGAACAGTTTCTCCCATGAAGTGGTGCAGCCAACCCCACAAAAAAACCATTTCATTTTGACCTGATGTGCTAATTGAGATTATAGGACTTTTTTTTTTTTTAATTTCCAAAATTCCTTTTCAGAATTCACCAAATACCACTCAACATACAATCATTGATTAGAAAATTGCCTGCTCTTGCGCTTAGATCTCTCCCCTAGAGAAATGAATAACTACTCATCTTTGACACAGGAGTTACTATGTATTACCTAAACTCATTAGTGCGCAGAAAGTGAGAGGCTTTCCAAATACTTTTGGAGGCAGGATTCACCAACCTAAAGCCTGCCAGTCAGTGCATTGTCACTGTAGCTACAGCTTCCTCAGGATTTGTACACCCTCATGTTCTCTTCTCCCCTTCAGATCTGCTCTCCCCTCCTCTGCAGTAAGCTACTTTTTGTAGGATCAGGCCTACCACACTGCTCTTGCTGTTTAATCTCAGAAAGCAGAATGGTTTTCAGACCTGAGTCCTTCCATGATGTCACCTAGCAGAGCACTGAAATCTCAAATATTATCCATCAGTCAGTCGTTCCTAGTGCTACTTGTCCCTCCTGGCAGGGTCACAGCACCAGCAAGGTCAGCAACAATCTAAAGTGCAACGTTCACTCACTAAAACAGAGACTTCCCCTCTTACTGGCTTAAGAAATACAGAAAATGAGAGTGAAAGCATTCGGCTTTGAACACTTTGAACATTCTGCAGTGAGATGTCACTTGCTGAGACATTAGAAAAGAATACTTTTCTCACACACAGGCACACCAGCTAATTCATGAGATTTATGTTTTCCTTTGAGAGGAAGAATTGCCTTGCTTTACCCAGACCATTACACAAGGTAGATTAAAACAGTCACACAGCAGGTCTGCTGATGCCTTATTTCAAAGGCAGTATTCATGCTGTGGCCAAAGCAAGCCCAAAGAAGGTGACCCCAGTATCCCTGCCTAACAAGCATCCTCTCTCATACTAGCAAATTAAAGATTACTCGCTTCCAAAAGTAATGAAGAGTAGCTTCAAGAAATGAGGTGAACTTACTTTTGCCTGGGCAGTGCCTCTGCCACAGTCAACAAGCATTTAAACTGAGCATTTAGAAGTTTCAGGCTGAGTGCTTTCCTTTCTATGCCTTGCTTTAAAAACCCCAAACAAATCCAACTTGAAACAGCCACTGATGAAGAGCCACTGAAGACAGTTAGAAAACCAACTAAATGTGCTTGGACAGTTACATAAAGCCAAGTTCAGGTGAGGATATTTCTCTCTAACTCCAAATGGAAGTTTATAATGTTGGGAAAAAAAGACTGTTCTTGATTCTAGCCCCATATTTAATGCCTCCAGAATTAACACCTGTGTTCTCTCAGGACACCAGCTATTCAATCCACATTGCCAAGTACAAATTTGGCTACTTCGTCTCTAATTTACTAAGGTTATTGGTGAAGTTATTAAGCACATATCCTGGATATAAGAACATACAAATCCCTCCACATCTCCACTGAGTTTAAACAGACTACTTCTAAATTATGGATGATAAGTAACATTCTGGATGGATCCCTAAAGACTCCAATTATAAATAAAGAGAACCTTTGTTTCTACTGAAGCCAACCTTCATTCTCAACTTGTTATATAAAAGTTCCTGTTCCTTTGGTTAAATGGTCCTTCTTTTATTCCTAATTTTTTTTCCCTTGTATTGTGCTTTAAGTACATATTCTTTAAGTTACCTGAGGTGATTTCTATGCATTTTCATGTTACATTTATTTTGGAATGTTTTATCATTTGTATATAGTTTAGAGTTTTGTATCTTATTATCTTGTATTGAACGACAATTAATTTTATCCTCTGGTGTACTGCTTAGTTATACAGTTCTGGGCAGGGATGGGGCAAGGAGTAAGAAAAATAATGTCTTGCAACAATTACCTGCTTTGAGTGTACTCTGAATGGAAACCTCTGAAATATAATTGTTATCATCATTTTCACAATTATGTAAATATAAACTCAATAGCATATTCAGTAAGAGAAGAAAACCACTTGAATAAACATTAGCAAAAAATAGCAAGTTTTAATGCAGCAGTTTACAAAATTTTTAATATTGTTTAGGTTTGGTTTGTTCTTTTCAGAACTGACCTTATTAAATACAAAACTTTTAATTAAGGGTGTTCTCCAACTAGGTATTGTTGGCACACAGATTTCTGTACAGCAGGTACCTGTTGGTCAGAATGATATCCATATATGCAAGACAGCTATCAGAACAATAATAGATAGATTATAATTTTTATAATTAAAAAAAGAAGTCTCAATAGTTCCTCCATAATCAGGACAAAGTGGAGGAACAGAACCATGTTAATTATTCTGAGAGGCTACAGGATACTTGGTATTGATGAGCTTTCTGTCCTTATCATATTATAGTATTCACTGTATTGCATATCTTATGTATTATCCAAACCATGAACTCATTTACCCTGCTGCTGCTACTCTAAACGGAATGGCAGGCATCAAACCTTCATAAAACAATTGTTTTGTCTTGCTTTTTAATATTTTGTTCTTCTTGGTGCAGCCACTGAATTAAATGGAAAGCTCACTTATCTAAACTTAATGAAAAGAACTGCCCACTCCTGTGGCAGTTGTTGCTGGGGAGAGGGTTATAGCCTACAAAACAGTTTAAACAGATGTTGCAAATTATTGCAAAGCAGCTGATGCTTCTACTTAAACACTAGCCTAGGGGCTATCTACGGGATCTGATATCACTGTCTGCATATGGGAGCAACAGGCTTGTGTATCTCAGATGTTTATTTTTGTCTTGCTTCTGTTCTTTCTCTTTACAGCACTTACTGCTTCCTGTAATTTTTCCTTCTTGGTCTCTTCTCTACACCTTCAACTGGGCAACTGGATCTGCTATGAAACCTATCCCTGACTCTGCCTCTGCAGTGTTCCTCCCTTACTGAACGTCCTGCGTTGTTGTCATACGTCAGAAATACAAAGAATTCGCTAATAAAGATACATCTTGAAGTAAAGCCTGTCCACTCATGATGACAGGACATTCTTGAGCAACTCCACTACTCTTCTCCTTTACATCCGTTTACACAGCTTCATCCATTTGTACATCCTGTGTTTAGGGCCTTATCCGGCAGTCAGCTCTTGCATGAAAAATTCATCAGTGAGATTACTGTCAGACATCATTTTCTGAAGGAGGTCAGTGCTGGAGACTGGACATTAAGGTAGATGGATTCCTGATCCAATGCAATATGGCAATTTCTGTATCCTTAGACTCACAAAATGACTCACTTTTCAGCTGGAATAGCGCTTTACTGCCATGGCAGAACTTATGGAAGTTGTCTTTTTACACGTGACTGAAATTACTTTAGTATACCACACACATAACACTCTTTGGTGTGCACTTAATGGGAATTATGGTAAGCCTGGTCCCTGCCTCATCAGTCCTTGGTTGCTGATATAAAAAGGACAGCCAGGAAGTTGTCCCAGATGGGAGTCTGTGACTTCTTTCTTTTTTGTCCCTATGGTTCTGACAATTCAAACAACAGAAATTATAGAGATAATATGTAGGCACAGTTATGGTACATTGACTTGGTCAGCTACATAGCCATTAAATGGCTTTATGATTCCCTTTTCCAGCACAGAACAACTTCATGTTAGGGAGCAATCAGTTTAGTTATCCTTTTCCAGCTTAAAAGTAACAACATTTCTAGCATATGGGAGGATAGTTATATTCCAAGAAAAGCCCGGTGACATACAGTGAATAGATACCTTCCTTCCATTATTACCTTCCTTCCAGTATTACTGAAAATTATTTCATGGGAAAATTATTGCCCATGTGAACACTTCCCAGTACAGTACTGTTCTTGCTGAGAACACAGATATTATATTGACAGGAATGCTTCTCAGCAAGAAAAGAGCACAGTGATCATGCAACTGATAATTCAGAGTCACCTATGGAGCTGCACCTGCAGTATTCACTTTACTGGCAGAATATTAAGGACTCTTGCTTTTCATATAATTTCATGGCTATGAAATAATTCCCTGGATATAGGAAAATATTCGTGGCACCAGCTGAACACAAAGCAAATGATCCTAGCTCTTGAATCCAGGCAGGTGAATTCCCTCGGACCTGACTGTACAGACTAACACAAATGATCCATCATATGGCTAGCACTGAGACACATTAGGTGCTTGGCAGGTGGAAGACGGCATGTTGTTTTGCATAGCACCTTGGAATTGACTCTTCAAAGCCTGAAACTGTTTTGTTTTTTGGTTACAACCCAACCTAGTAATGAAGTAATGACTTGTGGTAGCACTTGATACATTTATCATATTTTAGTGGGGTAACAGATGCTGGATGCCTGATGGCTGCTGTATTGTGGCTCAGACTGGTATTAAAGTAAAAACTCAGAGATCTTGATCTACTGCACCTACTTGACATAGCTGCTAGTTTTCTCTTTTTCCATGCAACCTTCCTTGTCTTTCTATCACTTTATTTTTCCAGTCTCCTTCCTAGGCAGAAGTCAGAGATGTGACTGGGGACCTATGTTAATTGCCCAGCATGGGAATACTGCATTCTTGCATTGGCACAGAGATATCACCTTAATTACTTGCTGCTTTCCATACATTCTTATTGTTTTTCTTTCTTCTCTTAACATTTTTTCATGGGTTTTTGTTGGTTTTTTTTGTTTGGTTTTTTTTTTTTTTTACCAAGCCCTTTCAGTTTATTTATATTTGCTGTTACACCTACAGCTATAGTCCCAAAGAAATTTTTCCTACCCTTCTGTCCCATTTAATTTGTTTCATCTTCCCTCCTTTTTGGACTATGTTTGCGACTAAACGCTTACTGTCCACAGAATATGATTGATTCAGAGTCATAAACATGCATGATGTTTTGCAGAAAAATAAAATAAACAGATTTCTGTCATGAGGAATTTACATTGTAAAAATTACTTTATTCTCTTCCCTAATTCTCCTCTTTTTCTGTCAAGATTGACAACATCACCTCACTCCTTTCTCCTCAGGCCTCCCAGGTAATCTCTAATTGATATTTTGCTCTTGCAAGAAGACTTTGTTTATGACTGACCTTCATTTGCTTTGTTCCTCACTGGGCAAAACCACCTTTCTCATCTCTGCCTTTCTGATTATTCATAGCTATTTGTGGGACTGCTTCAGCCTGTTTCTTTTCCCTGCATTGCAGAAGGATGCTCCAAAATCAGCAACTAATACTCTCCCCTCACATGAATAATCTCATGTTACCTGTCTACTTCCACACACAGCATGTCTCTCTCTCTCGTTATTTTCCAAATCTCATTGTGCTTGACTATAATATTAAAATTAGTTTTCTGAAATATCCTCTATTCAACTCTTGCCATCTAAAAATCTTTTTTTCAGCCCTTTTCCCATCCTAGTTCTGGCTCTCACCTTCTAGTCACCTACCCTGGTATAGGATCAGTTACCCAGTGATGTCCACCAAGTTTCCTGCTCTCAATCTGCAGCTCCTAAATACTCCTCACTCAGATGGTCCATACCTCATTCAGGATCCTTCCTTCTTTAATCGACTGCAAAGGTCAACCGCTAACTGCAACTGCCATATGATTTGTACTGTACACATTTGTGGGTTTTTTTTCTGATGCTACTAAAGTTGCTATGGTTTCAAAACAGTTAGGATGCCTCTTCCTTTCACTTTATGGAATCTCAATCCCTCCTCTTTGGTGCAGTGTAAAGGTTGCAAAGTGTTTTACAGAATAATGCAGTGTAACACAAGTAATAATGACAAGCAAAAGGTAAACTTGGACTTGGGAAAAATACACTGTGGAAGCTTCATATTTAAATAGTAGTAGTCTTCATTACAGCTGTGCATTAGAGAAACAAATAATTAAATCCACAGTCAAGGGATACTGGAACCTAAATCCCAGTCAAACATCAGGAACTGCTGAATTACATCAAAGGATGCAACATAAATGGTAAAATGCTTTAGAAAGTGGTTAATTTCAGTTACAATTTCCTTGTAACTGTAATTTCTGTAAAATGTGGATTATTTGCTCTTTATAAAAGCCCCAGTAGGAGTCTATTAAAAACCAACCAGTCAGGGCAGGATGCTTTTGTCAGATGTGTTTGCATTTAATACATGAAGTGGGGGAGGGGACAGATGGAAGAGGTGCAAATTATGGGATAAATTTTTATAGTTAAATAGTGGAAAAAAACTAACCCACAACAATCAGAGTTTCTAAAACATGCCAACAATTCTTTAAAACTAAAAACATATTGTACATAAAAAGCAGTAATCCTAATTTGGACCTCCTAATAACTGGTGAAGATGAATTAACGTCTGAACATCATGCTGGTGAGTGATGAGATTAGGTTCATCAGGTTCCTGATGTCGTATAAAGAACTGAACTCTTACTAATATCCACATCTGAGGATTCAAAAAAAGAAATTTAAAAAGCTGAAATAAGAACAAACCCTGACTAGAAGAGAAAAACATATAGAAAAATATGAGGAAAATCATAATTTGTTAGCAAACAGGCATAATTTTATTATTTGTATGTTAATCTGTAACTAAGATGCTAAACAGACTTCAATCACAATAAAAGTAATGAAAAATATGGTATTGGATTCTCTTAATTGAGAAACAGGAAAATAAACAGCACCAATCAATGTGGCTTTATGAAAAACAGGCCTAGATGGACAAACCTGACTACAGTCTTCAAGAGAGCTACCAGTTCGTTGTACAAAGAAATTGTGATGACATGAACTCCTCAGATTTATTTTTAGAAAATCAGACATTTACCATAACGATATAGTACATGTCAAATGGATTAAGAACTAGTAACTGACAGTTTGACACTTGGGCATAATTCTCTGAAAGGGGTATTTTTAACAGTCTCTGCATAGATGAAAAGTAGACACAGAAGAAAATGATCACTGCAATGTCCAAAGAGGTTTACATTTTCTCTCATAATTAATATTATTATCTAACAAGAAAATATATAAGCACAACAGCATAATGGCAAATATTGGGCAGTAATGGGAGGTAACCTGACTCACCAAGTAAGCTGGGTCTAAATCCATTTTAACACAGCACAGAATGTACAATGATACACCAATGAACAAGGCAAGAGAGCATCTCTCCAAAAGAAAAACAGCCTGTTGCAAGCTAAAGCTGCTTCTTTTGCTGCATTACAGAGTTTCCAGAGCAGAGCTGTTTTACCAAAGAACTGCTGGAAGCAGAAACATCATGTGCAAGAGGAGAAGAGTAATATTATTACTGTGTTGCAGCAACTGATGAGACAGGTACTGGAACACTATATTAAGTTCCAGTGACCAAAGAAAAAAAGTTTTTAAAAAGTTCTTGAAAATTTGAAGAAATGTGAGAAAGAACTGTTAAAATTGTTAGAGAAAGTACACTTTGACTTTAATTTAAAACAAAACCAAGCAAATAGTGAGTGAGGTCATTGTAATTCACTAAAAAAATTCCTTGAAGTAGGCATAAGAAGCCAAATTCTATGTATATCCAGACAGGAAATAAAGAAGATTGTAAGTAATGAAGGCCACTGCAATGACCTCCAAAATATCGCCAAAAAGCAGTGGTTTTTCCGTTATTCTGAATTCAAGTGCATGATTTTATATCTTTCTGGAAGAAATATGCCACCTTAACTCCAGAGTCTGCTAGATGAGAAATAATACTTCAGACCAAAAAATGGCTCTATAGGTCTAAACAGCTGAAATTATAAAACAAATGAGAGTGTAAATATACTTTTTGGCTAAGAAAGTATATTTTATACACACACAATGACAAAATGTAAGACAGGCAACATTTTAGAGTAGAAAAAACAAATATTTCCAAACTCTAGCATTAGGGATTTTCTTTTTGCGGTATAGATTTTGTGGAAGAATTGAATACAAAGGGAAGAATATTGATGTCAGTCTGTGAAAATCAGGGTGTTGAGGCTGTTTTGCAGTTCTCATTGCTGAATCGCTGTATTCACTTCACAGGAAAGAGGTTTTTCCAGTGATTTCAGAGTAACCATCATGTTATCATATGCCTAATTTGCTATGCTTATAAAGTGCTTTGAAAACTGCTGAAACCTAGCACATCACTTCTTTTTCTCTGAACTCCTTCTGGAGCTTCAGTTGGATAGAGGCAGTTATTGGATAGAGGAAGAAAGGACTGCTTGTATTGCTTATTCCTACGATAAATGCTGCCTAACAGTTTAGGAGCTGTTTAGCACCTTCCCTTCTTAGTGAAGATATCTCCTCTATAGGCTCATGATAATTATCTGTGCTTTAGCCTTCCTTGCTCTCCTGCTTGACAGCACCCCCATTACCTTCCTAATGTACTGTAAAGGTGAAAGCATTGCAGGATTTTATTGTTGCAGTTTTGTGGGGAAAAAACCAATAACTGAATAGTTGCTGAATATAAAAACGTGGAGCACACTCTTTAAAGCTTTGAGTAATTCAAAAGCATGGAGAAAGAATGAATTTAATTCTGCAGCAGCCAGTTGCTGTTACTATCTGCTCATGAGGTTTATAGGCTGGAGGCGTGTCTTTATGCAGTCTGGTGCAAATATGTGTGCATTTCTGAAAAAAAAAAGTCTCTTTCCAGTTGTACATGTCTACTCAGCCTCTGCAGAGAAACCTAAGAGAAGTGTGTCACGGAATTGGATTCAGCAGAGGGCAAGCAAGATGTTTGGGGGACTGAAGCATCTCTCTTACAGGACAGGCTGAGGGAGCTGAGCCTGCTCAGTCTTGAGAAGAGGTAACTGAGAGGGGACCTCATAAATGTCTATAAGTATCTGAAAGGAGGGTGCCAAGAGGATGTTTCCAGGCTCTCAGTGGTGCCAAGCAATGGGACAAGAGGCAATGGGCAGAGACTGATGTACAGGAAGTTCCACCTGAATACGAGGAAGAAGTTCCTCACTGTACAGGTGACTGAGCACTAGAACAGATTGCCCAGAGAGGGTGTGGAGTCTCCCTCACTGCAGATACTCAAGAACTGTCTGGATGCAATTCTGTGGAATGTGCTCTAGGACGACCCTGCTTGAGCAGGCAGGCTGGACCAGATCACTCACTGTGGTGCCTTCCAACCTCACCCATTCTGTGATTCTGTGATTCCAGAGGATCCATATTAGTGTGTCCTGGCCAACTCTGGTGACACTTTGGGTTGGTCTGCCCCTCACAAAGAGTGTTGACTTTACAGTTCTACAAAGTGAAATGTTTGCTGTACCAGGTGTGGGAGGGGGATAAGAAGTGAAAGGAGTTTGTCTCTGAGAAGATGGAAGTTTAGATCAATGCCCATAAACACTTCTTCAGTTATGACTTGGAATTTTTTTTGGTAACTTCAATATCTATTTTCTCAGAACTTTATCAGTTTCTTTTGTCACAAACTAGTGTGCCTTCCTGGCTTCATAACCTTATCAGGGTAGCCTTGCACTAAACCAGTAGCTGTATCTTCTTATTTTGCTAATTACTTAATTCAGTAATCACACCTTCTTTGACACTATAAGACCAAATAAAATTGTTTAGAGAATAATAGCAGTAATAATAATAATAATAATAATAAGTGCAAAAAAATCAGAGGGAACTTAGTGGCATAGTCTTGGATGTTTATCCAAAATGTGAACCTATCATCCTAATGGTTTCCATATTAGCATGCAGAGAAAATGCTATGCAGTAACTTTGTTATAATCTTAGCATGATATTAGCATTCATATTTTATAAAAAAATCCTCAATTAAACAGAGAGTTAAAAAAAAAAATTTGGAATTTGTAGTAAAATTCAGCACTGTCACTTCTTATAGCACTTGCATGCCACCCGAGAAATGCCAAGCTGACTCACTCCACTATCTTACATGAAATTACTTAAAAATAACTTGTAGAAAATCTCCATTTGGTACCTGAAGAGTTAATCAAACCTTAGCTGATGTGAGGGACTTCTTCCCTGCACGTCCTCAGAGACAGTTGTAATTAATTTGATCTTCTCCAGTCATTAATTCAGATTCATAGTGAGCTCTCCACACACTGCTCTATTAATTCACTGGAGATCAGTCCTCAGGATTCATTTAGTTAAGCAGCACTGCTGGATTACATTTTAAAACCCTTTAAACTGGTTGTAATTGATGTCTGTTTATAGAAGCTTACTTTAATGGAGTCAACGTGAGATGAAAATCTACCATACTAGTCTAAGATAGTGCCTTGCTGTGTAAAGCATGTCTCCAGAGGCATCCAGTTAAATAAGAGACACTGCAAAATAAAATAAATTCCTCATTAATCACCAACCTAGTGTTGCATTTTAAAAATAGTTTTTGGTCCTCCTGACTGCTGGTACTCTGGAAACAAATCTAAAGTAGATCTCTCTATGCAGTAACATACGTACCTGTTAGGTATTAGGACTTGATCCTGAACTCAGTCAACAAAGGTCCTGTTGGCTTCAATGTAAAGTCAAGAAGGGTGAATGTCAAGAGCAATGTTTTCCTCCATTAAAATCTCAATGCACCCAGCACACTGGCTGTACTCCTCATTCTCAAATGGCAACATACTTGTGAGGAGCTATTCCCAAAATACGGGAGCAACTAGACATGGACTGTATTCTTCAATTGCTGTTCAGCAATTATAGCATCAGTAAGATAATGGTGTTACTGCTGCTTAAATAGCATGACTTTAATGTCTGTCTTCTGCATACAAACAGTTATAATAATGGCATTTAAAACAAAATACAGAGTTTTGTAAAAAATATAGAGCTTGGAGTCACCTTTGAAGCCATGTAAGAGGAAAGAGTGCCATTTATTATATTTCCAGCAGAAGACTGGAAATTCAACCAATCCTCTTCGGGCCATTAACTTTATGCATTCTGCTTCCACACTTGGACTATCTCATACCTGGTCATTTCGAAGCAAAGATAGAGGAGCTTGGGTCTAGCCTATCTATGTGGCTAGACACAAACCATGTAACATAAGACAAAATACCTCAAGTAATGTTTTCTGAAGTAGCTCATTGACCACAGAGTCCCTGTTTATGGGAAAATAATTTGAGACTACAGACTTGACTTTCTCTCCAAGCACTCGGAATTTTAGCTGAAATGAAGAGCAATTTCAGATGTTCACTTTCTCTGAAAATGAAACCCAACATCTCTTAGTTTGCCATTCAAAAAACCACAAGCATAACAAACTGATATTCATATAGAACATAAAACAGGGCTTTGTGTTGGTCTCTGTGACCACAGAAGAAAGATAAACCTATTATTAAATTATCTACTATTACATCTACTGTTATCTACTGTTCATTTGTAACTTCTTTACAGGGCTGTTGTGAGGCTAAATTAATAGCTTTAAAAACTTGAAAGATCTTGGGTGAAAGATGTTATTTAAATGCAAAATCAAACCACTGCATGCCATGGAGAAGAGATTCCTATCTTGCAGCACCCTTTTCTAGAATAATGTGTTTCAGACCTCTCTCTGTTGTGCACAAAATACAAAGAAAAATTACTTTTACTAGGTTACTTTAGAAATGACAGTCTTAATATTTACAAGGCCAGATTCTCTTTTGTTTTACAGGCAGCAGTTGCTCTGCAGGTAAACAGTACAGGAAACAGCTCTCAATATGATAAAATTCTCCAGGCCATTTTATCTGCTAAATATTGTGCGTATAGGGGAAAGATCATGTATACCTTTTATACACAAATGGTAAAGGAATGGAAAATACTGGATACACCTTTTTTTTTTTCCTCAATCCCTAATTGCAGCAACATATTTACTCAGAATTCCTTAGGTCCACTCAATCACTCAAAGTATGGCTTGAGTGCATAGGGACAGCATGTGCTTTCACAAGATGAGACAAATTGCAACAATCTTCTTTAATGTGATCTCATATCACATGATCTGAACAATACTAGAGGAAGCCAATGACAAACCTGACTGTTTGCTGCCAAATAAAAGTGAGGTGGAAATGGAGGTCAGTGATTTTCTTGGTGATGGTGTTCTTGTCAGGAGTGAAAAGGAACTGGGGTGCTGCTCACAGCGAATGCAGTGTGTAATTTTGTTAAATATATGCTATTCACTGCAGCTTATAATACACAAAAAAAAACCCTCAAGAAAGCTGTTTGATTCTCCAAGACAGGAAAGACTCTACGAGCAAAAAACAAGCAAGAAGTTGCAAAATATGAGAAAGACATCTCTTGCACTTTCTGTGTTTACCTTTTTTATTTTTCTAAGATATGTCACCATATCTAACATTTATACGAGGAACTTGATCACAATCAGTATTTTGACCTACTGACATGAAATGAAATTTCCTCAAAAGGTCAGACAGGTGTCTGAATAGTTGCTTAGTGACAATTTTCTCTGCTTGTTGAATTTGGTGTAATTACTCACTGTGCTCTACTGGCAACACTGGAGATCATACAACTTCTGTCCCATCCATTTGGGGCCTTACTGCAGGTTTCTCTTTTACTGGTGCAGAATTATTTTAAGGATGCAAGAATATTTTGAATATCAAAACCAATTTGCATTCCAAAAAGAGAGACAGTTTTAGTGGCCCCAATTCCCATCAGATCAGATGACCGGTGCAGTTTCCCCATACTTGTTCTGTGTGCTCAATTCCCCTGTACTGTGAGCAATGCCAATGCAGTTGTTACACCATGGGACCAGGGCAAGATGCTGGAAAATCCAAGCTTCTGTGAGGAAGGAGCTTTCAAGGGCAGCAGATGGCACGTGGGCCTTAGCTCATCTTGCAGCAGAACCACTGGGGAAGCATTGTCATCTTTTCTTTATTAAGCACTCCAAGGGCTCTATGTTCACCTGGCCATTGGTCAGATCCCGGGGTCACAAACATGTGCTGTCAGGCTACACCAAAGAACACTCTGAGACTGAAGTCCTTCAAAACTTTTCAGGCCCTCGGTAAACAATATACTGCTGCATTCAGCTACTGCACACATGCTCCCCTCAAAGGACTCTTAATGGTAGCATTCCTGGTACACACATCCATGTTCAGGATCAAAAGTCTATTTCTCCACATAGAACAGTAGCACCTCTAGTGCTACCCAAGTGTGTCCAGTTTGCACCTATACTGGAAATTTGTTCCTAAGTTCTGAGAGCCCTGAATGTCTGGTCTGGCAGCATTAAGCACATCAGCTAAGTGAAATCCCTGCTTGTCATCCTCAGGACACTTGTAAGAACATAGATAAGATGCTCAGTGAATTTATCTGCATTTCTTTTAGGGAGTCTTTTGGGATTGAATCCTACTGTATCACACTCCTACTCTATTTCTGTACCTATATTTGTGCTGAATATGTTAGCTTATATCCAAACTTACTCACAGAGCTTACGTTTGTGTGAAATAGGTGACATTTTTTGCATTAAAGCCACTGATTCCTAATAGAAAATGTGCTGTTTCTTCCCAATGTGACAGGTTTGTGATACAATGCAAGCTCCAGTTATAACTACAGAGAGGCCATCGCATCACTGAAACAAGTGCAAAATATCTTTACTTTTTATTTCAGAGAACAAGAGGAGTTATGGACAACAAGAGAGTTTCCCTTTTCGGAAGATGTAACGCAGTGTTATACTGAAGTGAATATATCTTTTACGTTTCAAATGTGAAAAGCAATGGCATTTACTGCACACAAGCCATAGAGCTCAGTGAGTAATATCAAACAGTTCTATGTTCATCAATCCATACTATTCTCAACAATCCTGCTCAAAGCTGCTTGTGGGTGATCATCAGAGTTTGATAAAGTGATTACTAGATAATGGTATCAAAAAACTATGATGATTAAAAAAGTTACATGAGTCTTGAAGCACTGGAGCACTTTTTGTGAGGAATGAGTTTCTCCTTCAACACAATGAAAAAATATAAAACAAATTGGGGTTTGAACAGATTGTTGGAATTAGGTCAAGAAGAAATAAGTTTTTATTTTCTGAATAGCTACAAATACTACAAACTACTTTCATATGAATAATGATATTACTTTAAGTAGCAGAACTGTTTTTCAGTCCCTTTCTTTGGTACGTTGTTTCATGACACATGTGAAATCCATAGCAAGGTGGTTACACCTGTCACTCTGGCTTTCCACACACCTGGGCTATTTTATGACAATAAAGATTTCTTCTTCACTACCCAAAGTACGGACACACAAATCATCTAGAAAACAATTTACAGCTATTCATGACTTTTACATCCAAAATGTCAAAAGCTGCTAAACATAATTTGAGCTCAGCACCTCCTTGTAATCCTAAAGTTGAGATGAAAGAATTAACAATCAGTCAGAGTGCTACTGATTCAGATTACGTGTTAAATCAGAGTGACCTGTGATATGAAATACTTCCAGCAGCTGAAATGACCATTAAATAAATTGATGGTGGTGTTTATTATGTACAATTCATAAATGGAAGGCAAAAGATTTACAATAGTACAAACATGATTATCCTGAAGAGAGGAAGGACTTGGAATAAAGTCAGACAATAGAGATCCCAGGTTATCAAGGAAATCATAAATATAAATATTTGATAGCTAGTCCCTCTCAAACTAGCTCTTGATGCCATTCATATGCGGGCTATTTAAGATCTTTTAGTCAACCTCCTCTATAAAACAGACTAAAGATTGGGAGTCTTCTACCAGGAGAGACTTTTCTTGCCTTCTGCTCTCTGCTGAATTTAGCTATTTGTGGTTCTCTCATGCTTGTTTCAAGTTTAAGCAATTCCTTCACTTTCAGGATCAGTATAGCTGTGTCCTTGAGGCAGTTCACATCTTAATTCTTGTCACTGTGTGGTACTTTATGTCCCTTTCATCCTCTGGCTTCTGCTCCCTAACTTTCTACATCCTGTCCCCAACACATCGTCTGTTGTTCAAGCCTTGGTTACCTCGTCTTCGTCCCAGCCGATTCCCCAGATCCATGCTCTTGGACTCAACCATCAACCCACTCCTGAAACAGTAATGCATTATTTCTGAACAACAGTATTTCAGTACCAACACCCAAGCTATTACTCCTCTCCGCCTTCCACACAGTTAGTCCTACAGGGCATGGACTCCCTTTACATTTATGTCTTGTACAGCCCCAAGCACACTGTAAGCATTTAATGCATAAAATAAATAACAAGAGACATGCAGCTCTGCTGGAGACAAGAGGGAGCATTGAAGAAGCTAATCAAACTTGTACTGTGTGAGGTGGAGCTTCAACTTACAAAACACTCACAAAAGATAACTGGGGCAGGGAGGAGGAGACATACAGATCTTAATATTGACCCAGCAAATATTCTGGCATGTCTTTAATTTAAAGGCCTTAAATAACCCTTGTGAGCACAAAGACACTACCCATATGTACACAACAGGCATTTTGTTACTCACGTGAACAACCCAATTTCCAGATGCATGAGACAACCCTTTAGGTGTCCGAGTATTTTTTCAAAGACTTTGAGAACAGAGAAGTTTACCACAGTCCTGGTGATTCAAAGGTTAATTACCATGGCCTTTATCTAAATGCATCTTTTCACCATGTAACCTCAGCTATGTGTCATCCAAAGCTGTAGGTCTGTCTGTTAGACTCATTTACTGTAAGCATAGAAATTTTCCTTATTAGGTAATTGTAGGCTGTGGTCAATTTTCTCTTTTTACAGCTAGGAATGATCAGACTTTTAAAGTTTCCAGATGTAAAGCAAACTTTTCAGCTCTCCAACCATTTTTCAACTGCTTTCCTACATCTTTGCCAATGAAACCATTTCTATGATGTCTATCAGAAGTGTGCAAATGTTTTTGGTAGGATCCTAGTAGTGCTATAAACAGTCATACAAACTCCCTTCTTCTGTCTGCACATAGAAATAGCTCCACTCATCAGTTTTCAGGCAGCAAAAATGGTTTACACTAATTTAGCAGTTCCCAATAAGCTTTTAGTTCACATTTCACCATTCAGTATGACACATGCTCAGCCTTGATCCTGGGCAGTATTAATCATTTAAACAACAATGTTACACAATGCAAATTTACATGCTACAACACAAATGTGAGACTGTGGTTTTGTTCTTAGATATTTTGTTGTGAGTTGTTTTTTTTGGGGGGGGGATGTTGTTTGTTTGTGTGTTTGTTTTACTGTTAGAGCACTAATATGCATTAGAAACTGCATTTTTGTGCAGACAGGGGAAGACAGTCTTGACTGTGCTGACAGCAAGCCAACCCAGTACTCCCCAGCCATGTATGACCTGGCTTAGAGAGATGACATAACATACAGAGTCTGTTGTCCACCAGGACATTACGGAGCATCACTCACTGCATCTTTGTGGTCTCACTAATGAAAATGCACCTTTTCCAGCAGGATATCAAAGCCACACCTATCCCATTGATATAGTCTTTCTGTTGACTAAAGTTCATCAAGTACCAGAGATTTATCTTCCACTAAAAAAGTGCCATTTCAAAAATTAATTCTCATGCTTCAGTTATTTACAGTATTGACTTTCTATTATTTTATCTATGATAACATCTTGATGGATAAATAGGACAATTTAGTCCTACAGTAAGAAGCCTCAGGCTCTGAAGTTTTCCCAAACACTCAATTATTATGTCTTAATATCCAAACAAACAAAAAAAAAATCCCAACAAAACAAGCAAAAACAAGCCCCAACAAAATACTTCTGTTTATTCAGGAAAGCATCTTTTTTTCCACAGTTACCAGGAACGTAAATAAGAGATGTGCTTTATTAATCAAAAAGTCCTTTCTTAGATCCATTTTGACACCTTTCCCACTTGAGTCATGTGGCTCAACATTTTTTTTATTATTATTTATACATCATTAGAGGTGAACCTGGTGCTTTACAGAGACCTAGAATGACAAGACCCTGCCCTGAGTTTCTTACAGTCCAAATTAGATGTGCATGTATTTATATCACTATTGCTGATACAAAATTCCTTCTCTAAGGTGTGGCACTGAATCTGGGTCCCTCTGGATATTCATGTAAGGAATAAACCACGTGTGGATGGGAGTCAGGAAAAAGGAGTTAGGGTCTTTGTTTCACAAGAGCCTAAGTTTTATTTTATGGCATCGGGCCTATTTAACATGCCATACAGTCTCCAACCATGGCTCTTGGCAGACTTTTATAATGTTTAAGGGCACTGTTAGAGTTATCCTTCCCTCAGTGCATCATCCCAGGAATCAAAAATCAGTAGTCAAGGGACTTCCTCAGCCTGAGGTCACATGTAAACCATTGAATTTAGTTATTATGAAATAACACTAAGCCAATCCTTAAATTAGTTTATCTAGTCCTGTTTTGAATTCATTTATACTTTTTGCTTCCACAGCTCCCCTATGGCTACAAGTTCCACAATTAAATTATGCACTGTGAGAAGAAGTGTGTCGTTTTGCTTGTTTTGGAGCTATTCTCCAACAATTTCAAGGGGCAGTCCATGTCACTTGTTTTGTTGCTCTGTGCAATTCATTACTTACAAATTTCTACATCCTACTCTTTCTTTGTTCTTTTACAAGCAAAAAAAGACTTATCTGTTATATTTGCTCTTGTCTAAAGCCTGGTATTCACTTGTGAACATCTTGGTCACACTTCTCTGGGTCTTCCTAGTTCTATTACATCCTGTGTCTGCAATAGTAACCAAAACTGGGGAAACCCAGCATGTGAGCAAACTACATATGTGAAAGGTAGCAGCATGACGTGCTTTGCCTTTGCTCTCTCCATTTCTTTCTAACAATTGATAACATTTTAATGGTCATTCCTAACAAACTGATTCTGATGTCCCATCTCACTGCAAAACTCATCATGGCCATAACAAATCTCTTCCACTTATTTAACTTTTACATATCCTGGGATGTGGTGAGATGGACTACTTGAGCCACTGAGTTAATTTTGGGTGTCTTTGCTACTACATTAAGAAGCATCTCCAGAAATGTTATCATCAGTCAAACAGGGCTCTTACTCGGGGCTGAAACCTATAAATCTCTTTCCTGAGATTTCTTCTTGCTCTTCATATGACAGTGGATTCATGACAGAGAACTGAAGGAGCAAAACAGGGAAACTATAAACAGGGTTATGTTTGCAGATGGTTTGCTCCTCTACTTTTCTCTATTAGTGCTACAGGAGCATAATATGATTTCCTTCTCATTTTTTTTTTAATCAACAAAGTAACAGATTCAGAACTAAACATCCAAACATGATCTATTCTTCAGTACAAATTTCTGTCTTAATCTGAACTGAATCTTTATGTTCACACATAAAAATTGGGGAATTCAGTAATTTCTTCAAAGCTTACTTTTAATATATTAAGTTCTGTCATGCTTACTAAAGTTATTTTTATCCTGAAAATACTTCATTGATAGCAATGAATTTAGGAAGTAAGAGTTTTTCAAGATAGGCAGCTATACAAGAAACAAACTTGGGAGTCTTTAAGTTGAAAGTGTATCATCTACTTTACAATTAGATCATTCTTCCTGAGAATATTCTCAATTTTCAAACTTGAATTAAAAAGAATCAAACACCTACCTTTTTGAGAACAAAGTTGTAAGAAATGTTTAGGAAGCCCACAAGCACACATTCAATTATTTTAATCTTCAGTCATAAGTCAATACTTGCAGCACTTAATCATTTTTGATTCCCTTCAATTTATCAATGCCTTTTTAAATACAGATTCTGTAAGATGTAGTGGAGTAGTTTTTTATGAAGAAGTGAGTGGTCATTAGCAATGTGCTCAAGTGAAAATAAATGTTAAAGATTAAACATACTTTTGAATAAAGAGTAACTATTATTTCATGTTGATGAAAATCATCTTTTCCCCCTTCTTGAAAACTAAAAAAATCTTGCATTAAAATTGCACTCACTGGACTTTTTGAGGCACTCATATGCATGTGAGATTGGGCTTTTTTCCATGTATGTGGCTGGATGTATTTTAATCAGATGACCAGATCTCAATTATGCTACAACTCTGCTGAACAGTCAAGAAACTCCAGTATCAACAGGCTTCTGGATTGTGTACGATTTTCTGCATTATTTACAGGCTGGCTGGTGACCAAATTAAGTATGAGAAATTAAAAGATTGGAAGCAGTCAAGCAAATTATTGTTGTACGTACTGGTCTGTGCACATTAAGGCAGCCCTGTACCATTCATTCTCTGCTTAGGGATATCTTGTTATTTCAGTGTGTGAAACAATTAAGTTTTTCCTCTCCAAGAAGACACATTGAACAAAGCTAACCCATGGAAACTGCTGTGAAGCAGCAGGTGGCAGAGGTAAGCGGGAGAAGCAGGAGATAGAATTAGTATCAGCAGTAAGTACAGACACCTCTGCACAGTTGCCCAAAGTGACAGTGATGAAAACCAAGCCTTGGTTAAGATCTATGAAGGCAGCTTACTACCTCTGTCGAGGAGACATAAACTCATGGTGGTACAGCACCCTATACAACAACCTCCGATTCCTTGAAAAATCAGGCTACAGTGGTGAAATTAACCCAATCACATTACTTTTTATGGGATGACTATTCTTTCGGGCTTCTAAGCACTTAGAAGGATATATCTGTTAATACATACATAGTTTACTTGTATAGCTCTCCCTGCTGCTTACTTAGAATAGAATAATTACCCATTAAAAGAAGCACCAGTGGTCCAGGTCAGAGCATAGAATTTGGACTTGAAGTTATACCCTCAGTTTAAGGAGAGTATACATCTATGACCACAGATATTTTAAATGTACTTGCAAATTGAAGCATATTACAGATTGGTAACCTAAAACTGACATATTTGGAAGTATTGGCTTTTACTTCAGCATCTTTGTTTTCCTATGTCCAAAGACCTCTGAGAGTTTTGGGAGGAAAATCTTTTGCATGAAAGGAGTGGCTATCTTTGTACTCAGTAAAAATATTTCTAAAATATATGTTGACACCTGAGGCCAAATTCACCCATCTAAATCTCTGCACCTCAATTCATCTTAGATGCCATTGGTAGCCAGCGGGAAATGACAGGCATTTCTTACAAATGACTCACACCTCAGTCAGCTTATGCTGTTGCTCTGGGTGCCTCTCCGTGTGTACTAACTCCAAATGACACTGGTGCTGAGTGTTCCCAAAGTACACGTGTCAGGTAAGTTAATTGGGAAGCACTGAGGCATTTGTATCCTGTAAACTCATTTGGAAATTCCAACTCTCTTTCAACAGACAATGCAAGGCTGCTACACTTTTCAACCCAGGAAGTGGCTGTAGTGACATCAGCTTTGGGATTATGAGCCTTTCTGGAGGAGCTGTCTCCAGGCATCCTGAGTCAAGGTTTTGCTAGAGACTAAATGTGATGTTCACCTCCAGTTTTAGACCTGGCATTTCCCTGTCCTGAGCACTCCTAGCAAATCAGAAAAGCACCTCGAGAACTCCCTCTTGCACCTCAGTCAGGTATTCCCCCTCATGTGAGGTGAGAAGATGAATTTTAAACCTGGCACAAGGGAAAGAGGCTCTGTCTGAGCATATAACTACTCACCCAGATATTGCTAAAGCCACTCATGCTTCCTGGAAAAGACTTATTTCTTTGAAGGTGGACTACGCTGATCTGAAGTTGGACATGTCTATATTACTTCCTGCAAAACAGCATATCCTTTCAGAGGGGCATAAATTTCTGTTTTATGACTACGACGATGCAAAGCAATTTTAAATGCCCGGAGGAGAGAACTAGAAAAGATGAATGAAAAGGAATTGAATGATTCATTAGAGTCAGAAGAAGATTTGATGACGAATTCTATAATTCTGGACTTTTAATTTAATTGCATCTCTCTATTACTTTTCACCCTTCTTTACCTTCCTGGAGCTTCATAAAAAATATAATTTTTAGGAGGTCCTTATCTTATAGCACCAAGTAAGAAATATAACACTGTTTATTCTGTTTGGACAGTACATTTGAGTTCTGAGGTTGGTGATTTATTAGACTTCTCAGGTACTAGCTATACCTGTATACCTGGAATGTCCCAATTCCTGTTTCAGTAAAATTATGCCTTTGACATAAATTCCTGACTATTTGTGAACTTCATAACATTTTCTGTGGCTAGGAGATGAGTGCTATGATCTCTCTGCTTATTTGCTCAGGTATTGGCTAAAATCTCTTCTCACTCACATTTCTCCGAGGCACAGGAGTGCTGCTGAAATCAATGGAGCTGTTGAGGATTTACACTTGTGAGCACAATCCTGCCTATATCTGTCTATAGGTATTCTTGAGGATATTGTTATGCTTTGGATCAAACTATTAAAGTCATCATATAATAATTAATCTATAGCGTGTTTTTTTATACTAAATATCTGCATATGAGGCTTTCAGTTGTTGCAAAGAACCAATTTATATGAGATGAGGTTCTACTCTCCAGATTACAAGTCTGATTTAATTTCTCTTTGATTCAATAGGCCTTGATTTGGTTTTATGGCATTCCTCTAGCCTACCTTTTCTGAAACCTGTTCCCTCTACTGTTGTTTCAAAGATTTGGTTGATTTCTGTGTTCACCACAGTTCTAGGCTAAGGATGATCTTTAAATCAACTACTCAAACTGAAGCAGCCAAATGCTATAAGACACTTTCTTAACACTGGACAAAATAAATTAATAAGTCAGGTATCTTAATTTCATCCTTATAAACTTCAAATAGTTGAGCAGAAGTACAAATTATTCACATGTTCAAACATTATATGCATAAATTATCCCAGAGTACTCTGCCAGATCTGCCATCTCTTCTGTGAAGCAAGATGGGAAAGATCTTTCTCCAGAGAAATGCAGAGCAGGATAAAGATATATAGGTGCACTTTGACTTGAACGACTTTCTTAAAAGTGATTTTTGCTACTCCATGTTTTCTAAAACATGTAACAATCATCTCTTCTCCTCACTGCCATCTCACCCCTACACATATTTCCTTCATTTCCCAAGCAGCTTTTCATCTCATACAGGGTATTTTCTTGACAAAATTTATTCTTAAAAATAATTTGATTTTTTTTCACAAGTCCTATCACCTACATTTTCAGAGAATCCATGCCACTTGTTGTTCCTCCTCAGCAGGACAGTTTTACACAGTATTTTTTTTTCCATTTTACAAGTAGTATGGCCAACATTTAATTTCAAAGGATCATCTCCTTTGAGGGCTGCAGTCTACTTCTGCAACATCAAAATGGAAAGTTTATAAAAATTAATAGTGGCCAGAAACACACGGCACATATAAAGACCCTGTAAATTCATTAGTAATTTATTTTCAGCTAGGAGAAAAAAGGAAAAAATAGTTACAATACTTCAACAATGACCATTTGTTTCTGAAACAGTTCAACAATAGTCTTGGGGTTTTTTGGCTATTCTAATGTCAATCACTGACATGTAATTCTCCATCCCCCCCCTTACTACTTAACTGTATTTAGGTAATTCAGAAAATGACTAGCTTGACAATTTTATTCCAGACACTATAAATATGTTTTCTCAGCATGACTCAATAGAAATGTCTCTGTCCTTAATATTAGGTACTTATGGAAGTTTATGCATCCTTAAGAGAGCATGAGTACATCTATACAGAGAGACATAACTCTCTAGGTACAGGTATAGGAATATGTATAGCTATAAATATTATTAAATCATACAAATATTTGTGTGAAATGAACCTAGGAAGTAGCTCTTATATTTACCTATTTCAGCTAGTGATTAATATTACAAATTTAAAAATGTATATGCACTTGTTCATTATTTTGCAAATGCCTGTAGTGAAGCCCATGTATGCAAGTGTCATGCTCATTGTCATTCTAAGAAAAAACCTGATTTCAAAGAAAAAAATTCACTGTGATACTGTAATTCCTTTGATTAAAAAACAAACAAACTAACAAAAAACCCCAAAAACTCAAACCAAAACACAAGCCAGGACAAAAGCACATCCCTCCCTCTTATTCTAAGATATGCTCCACTTGAAATAAAAGTAATTTCACAACTCTAACTATGAGGGAAAGGTAGCACTTACACAGTCACTGTATTCAGATCAATACGTTATTATACCCTCAAGAGAGGAGACAGGAAAATTTGGGTGAGGCAGAAGAAAACAAATCTAAAATACTCCCCTGATCGGGGAGGTCAGAGCTCCTTTATCCCCAGCAGAGCATTTTCAAATGAAAAAATGTGAGTCTCTTCTCTTAATGCACTGAACACTAATCTGCCTGTACAACAGACTAACTCCTATGTATACATTTAACATTTATTTGTATCCTGGATAAATAGAAACAGAAGCAGTGCTTCTAACATCTGTCATTGCTAGAATAATCATGCTGCTGTGCAATTATTATGTTAGGATATTTTTACAAAATGAAAACAGCATTCATTTGCAATTATTCATTACAGTAGGGCCCACTCTCCTCCTGTGATTGTTATTTAAGACGAAACAGCTCTCTCGTTTTCACTGACTAAAACTGGCTTATCTGTGAGCTTTTTGCTTACAGATAAATTTTTCTCTGGGTCAGCCCAACTTAATTTTAAGAGGTTGCATTGCATTATATTATAAATTAATTACATCAACTGCCTGCAGTTTAATGCACTTTAAGGAATAGTTAATGCACTGCTGTAGTTCTTAGTGACAAATTACTCCTTGTGCTATTATTTCAGACTCACACGGGTTAGGATTACTCCTCTGTCCCCTCCCATTGACATGATCCCATAACAGGATGAATGCGTTTCACACTAAACATTTAAACAATAAACGGAGAGAGAGAGAGAGAGAAAAAGAGTGAGTGTGGGAATATTAATGAGCAGAGGAACTTCACGAGGACAGCAATGAGATGAAAGTAACGTTGCCATTAAGGAATGTTTTCACTCCTGCCTGTCTATCACAAGGCCGAATCATTAGATAAGGGGTTTTCAGCATGATACAAGATGTTATCAAATGCTGTTGTACAATATTTAGTCTCAAGGGCTGACTTAAAAGAAATGACATCAACTATAAAACAAAACAACACACCGCCACCAAAAAGTGGAAAGCAAGTGCAGCAAAGGGTTCAAGTTTGATGCACAGTTATTATCACAGCTCTGCTTTCCCACAGAGCTGATTTTTATCTGTACTGGATATCACTGATAAGTATACTTTATGTCTATACGTGTTTGTGTGTGCATGTGCATTTCCTCCCTAAAAGGGGACTGTGAAAATGTAGGGGGTGGGGGGAGAGAGTATAAAATTGAATGCAGGCTGCCAAGATGGAAATGATATTTGTTTTCTATCACACCAGAGATGCACCATTCCAGCTTTTGTCCTTCAAAGCTGTGAGAGACCACGCTTTAATGCCTGCAGGTTGACCATGCATTGTTATTATACAGTCTTCATGTTCACATCATGTGTCATCTGACCAAAGGAGAGTCTACAAAGTGAAAGCCTCATGCAAAATTTATGCTTATATGGCTGTTTCAGTCGGTGGAAAAATCAATACTGCAGGCTTGATGCACAGAAATGACTGAGTGCTCTCTGACTGACACTAAAAGCACTGGGAGATTGAGGGGCTGCATTTGCCGTTCAAGGAACTGAGTGTATTAGAGCTCTTATAATAGTCTGCTCACCTTATATTAGCCTTTCCTTGGGATTATTTTTTGATAACAATTATGATTGTGGGGTTTAAGGCAATTACACTATTACAAAGAAAAAGCTGCATTTTATGTCCTGTAAAGCTGTCATATATTTCACACCACAACTGCCTTCCAATTATTTTGTTACAATGCACTTTGGAAGCAAAATGTCCTAACCGATATATATTAGTCCTTTATGTTTTATAAATAAAAATCAAAGCTGTAATGTAATCCTTCAAAAGAAGCTTCACAGTTTCCCTGACGTTATTTTAAAAAGAGTAAAATGCAATGTGTGTTGTAAGTCTTAAAAAAGACATACACAGGAGCTGGTTTTATATGCAAGTACAACACAAGTCAGGGATATTGCACAGATTGTGCAGACTGTTGTAGTTCAAAATGCTAATACTGTCTATTAAACATGGATGGATATGGTCCACAAAGATGGAGTTTAACAAAAGAAAAGAAACAAAATCTATCTGCTCAGAGGCTTTTTAGAAAAGCATTTTCAAGATGTAGTTTAATGTTAGAGTGAACATCCTGCCATAATGACTCGAGGAATTAGACACAGAAGTGGGTATCAGAAAATGCACAAAACTAATGTTTGAAATAAGAAACAAACTCTTGTAATCTACTTAAATTACATATATTCCCTCAATCAAAAAACACCTCTGGTCAGAACAGGAATGTACTACAATTTTGTCACTGTAAACACATAGAGATATTTTATTAGATGGCATCACAACCTGGTCAGCAATGTCTTCTACTTTTATTATAACTCATAAATTATGAGCAAAATTATTAATACAGATTATAAGAGATTAATACAGATTATAAGAAAGGATTAAGAAATACATTGCTAGTAGGTTTAGAAATCCCTGAATTCCACAGCAATAGTAATTATATTATTACAAAATACGCTTCACCCCCATATTTAGCTTTTTGACATCTATGCACCGAGGTGGGTAAAAAATATGGCCGTTTTTAGCCATAAACAAAAGAAAAATTGATGAAAATAAACCACACCAGCTGCTTTGGAATACACTGGTGTTTTTATGCTGTAGGAATACAGTTAATACTGTAGACTATAGTCTACAGTACAGTAACTACATAGTTAATACTATGTAGTTGAATTCTTACAAATTAGAAATTACTACCTCTGCAGCTCCTGTAGCAGAGCTAATGCCACCTGCAAGCAGCTAAGTACAGGCTATTTTCCCCCAAAAAAGTTTCACAAAGTTGTGTCTAATAGCTAAATAGTGCCATGCAACTGAGTACCCTGATTACCCCTCTTCTAAAGCAAAAATTTCTACTACTAGGGCTTGTGAATTTAAAATAAAATTTGTCATCAAATTTCTGTATTTTTGTGTGGGTGTGTAGTGGGGGTTCATGACCCTTTTGAATTCAGACCCCCCAAGAAACAGCTGCCATCCACAGAAGCTGGACTGGAACAGCTATAAACCAGCTCTGAAGCCCCATTCATGTGTCATCCAGGCACCTCTTCCAAGACATGAGACCATCTGCTTTCAGTGACTTCATTAAAAATGCTGAAGTGGCCAACTTCCCTCAGATCAAGGTCCCACATTCTGTTTTTCAGTCACACTAATCCCCTATCTGAAATGAGTAGAAAGTTTATCTGTGGAATGACTGCACTGATTTGGGGCCTCCTGGAGCACAGAAGGGACAGGTACTGGGCTGGTCATGTAACTGCAACAAACCTACACGGGCAGTGGAAAGGAGACTCAGTGAATTCTTTTTGGTGAGAGGACAAATTTTACTCTGCTTGCTGTGAGAAGTTGGAAGGAAGAAGGAAGGCTGACTCCGAGTGTAGATAGCTGATTGACACCTGGAAGGAATTAGTCACTGCAGAGTCACATTGTAGCTCCATAGGAGCCTACCAAGCCTACAGTGTCTCTGCACAAATGCTGAAACCAACTTCTTCCTGCTGATTGGGAAAAAAACCCTACAGGGAACATAGACACTGACAATACACCTTAGAGTATGGATGCTGTCATATAAATCCCTATCTTGCCCATTTTTTCTGTCACCATGGGGAGAGGTTATGCACACATCTAGCAGGACAGAAATATGTGGGGCAATGCATTGCTTCTACCTATGGAAGTTGTAACCAACAGCACAGAAAAAGGCCTCAGAGTTCGAGGATGTCTTCTGGTAAACTAGGTTTCTCTGGTTTTTGCCTCTATTTTGGTCTTTTTTTTGTCCTTTTTTTTTTTTTTTTTCTGAGTAATGAGACGCCTCTCCAGTAGATGATTTAAAAGAAGAAACAAAAAGAAGAGGAAAGATCACAGATAAAATATACTGTTTCTTTTGATGTCTCTTTTCACTTAGCCTAAATGATTAACAGTGTGGATAGGTAATCTTGACTAGAAATAGAACGGCACAACAGCTGTGAAAACAGCCATTTTAGCTCTGAGTGGAGGAACGAGAGGAATGAGAAAGAAGACTGTTTTCAAGCTCACAGATGACTGTTGCTGGAAGGAATCAACACCATCCAATTTACAAATTAGTATCTTCATCTTTGTTAGTTTTCGTGCCTCATCAGGCATGCAAAATTAAAGAACAAAGTCTGTGTACAGACTTGTGAGAATATTCTGTATACAGAATATTCTCATAAGTTGAAGGTGTCCCACCATCAGACAGATGTTGAGATGAAAACCAACAGCTCTGTTTTCACCCTTTCCTACAGAAACTACTCCTCTGGCTGCAGTTTCTTCACCTGTAGATTCCTCACCAACATACAAGGTTTGACTTAAGGAAGATGACAGAACCAAACTAGCAAAAAGTGCCCCTGAAGGGAGTCCAAACTTCAGGGTCCAAGGTAACTGAGGAGAAGACACGGCTGGCTGTTTCTACAGTGTGGTCATTTCTTAATTTGTCCCTTATCAAAACCCATTCACTATCCCCATTAAAGAAATAGCTATGATTATCTCTGCTCAAACCCAGAAGTTCTCTCTCCTAGACTTTCTCTCCCCAAAACAAATGATCTTACAAAAATGCCACATTAAAAACATATTATAAGAAATGTTTTAGCACTTGAATACTGAAAAGTAACAGCAACTAGGTAAAGGTTACTTTTTAAGTACTAATGTGTTCAATATATCACAACATACACAGGTTTTTCTTCAAGCATCTTGCAGTTTACTGAGAAAGTATCTCCTCACCCACAGATATGGAAAAAGTGTATGCTGGTATCCACAAACCTATTCCATTGTCCTCACATTTATAATGGTTTACTAGCAAACTTTGGCCACGTAGAGGGCGAACTGAGAATTTGGCTTGTTACACAGATGCTTGCTTGTCTTCCATTGCGAGCTGCTCTCATGCACACAGCTAGAACTGGGAGCTGCCCAAGACAAGAACAATTGTTTTAATGTGCATTTGTGAAGGTTCTAGCATGTGAGGTCTTTGATCAGTGCCACTAAGTACTAGTGGGGTACAAATAAACCCTAGCGCTACCAGATCTACTCAAACAGTTAAACGTTACCTAATGTGAAAGGTACTATAAATATACAAAGAGAAAACCAAAACCTATAAACTGTGAAAGTGCAAAACTATAGCAGGAAGAAAGCATATAAAGAAAACAAGAAATTATATGTAGGGTGTATTTCAGCCTGTTGAATGAAAAACCTGAAAACTTTTGGAAAATATTTAAATGCATTCATATAGACACATGAAAATTAAAGGTAGCCGAGGTTAATATGCATATCTGCCACTATCAATAATTGCTAATATGTCATTAGAACAGATATGAATAAGTGGGTGACCTGAGAGTGAAGGCAAGAATAGTGTCCATGCATAAGTGACTGCTAATTCAGAAGATGCTCAATATTTTTTACAGAGGTATTTTCATTCTATACCAACAGATTGACCAAAAGAAGGAAGAAGATATGAGCAAACTCATAGGGAATGAGCAGACCATTAATGACATGGAACACAAACATTAACAAAAGATTGGTAGTGGTGCAAGGCTTCTCAGGAGACCAGACTGAAAAGTATATATCCTAGCAACTGAGCTCAGAAAGGACATGGAGTTTTAACAGGGTGTGTTAGGAAAGGAGAAGAAAAATTATCAAAATAAGAAAGATGATGCAAAAGAGTTTTCCTAATGGTAGAGAGCAACTGTAGCGAGTTTTGGGTAAAGCTTGTATGTACAAGGGAAGAAATAGGGGAATTAAAGACAGGTTAAAAGACAGACTAATGAAGGGGATGTTGACAGAAGTGACAGACAGTGGTGAAAGCTGAGACATCTCTGAAAAAACAACAAGTCAGAAAGACAGTCCAAGACTGCTTTGGGGAAGTCAGGGGAAGATGGATACACCCATAAGTCACCACTGTGGAGACTCTAAGTGAAGCTATGTCAAAGATATGTTGAAATCAGCACAGCTTTCAAATAAATCAGCATAGCTTTCAAATAAATAAATAAATAAACAAACAAATTTCATAATTAGGGAGTATTTAATGCTATCTGTGTAAGAACAATAGTTTCATTACCTCAAAGAAGCACAGTTTGTGTGTTGATATTTTTCCCTGAAAAAATGTAGTATATTTATTTTTTATAGCATCAGGTTTGAAGGAAATTCAATGAGAAACAGTTGAACAGGCTATGTCACTATTAGAACAAATATATTTTGTACAGTTAAAAAGGGATGTTTATGTGTGTGACTAACAAGAGATGTGAAAGAGGGCTCCTTTTAACTTTCTCACCTATTTACCTATGCTATAATTCCCTTTCTACTGAGTGAATGCAACCACCTTATTATTCTGTATGAGCTTAACCATGGGTTTACTTTGTCTTGTTCTCCTGCTTAAGAAATTCATTGAAAAAATGTTTACTAGACAATAGCCACTGACAAAGTACTCAGCTGGAAAACATATCTTCCGACATGGTTCCCTTATGTAAATTTCTTGCGTGGACTGCCAATTAGACTGCCAACCTTAATTATGCTGAGCAGTACCACACAAAAATCAGGGGGATAATAATATCATACATTAAAATACAACTCCACATAGTAAACACAATGTATTCTAGAGCAGGAATACTCAACAGGTAATAGAGGCATAAAAAGCCTCCCTCACCTCGACACCTGTGAACTAATATAATCTAATACGTTACAAGATTAACTGAGGAAGGAGAAAAACATACTGTTATAAAAATAAGGATCTTGCAGCTGGAGGACAAGCTGGATTCCCCTTCTAATTTAAGGGCATCACCTTCTGAATGATGTACCCATGCATCTGAAATCATCGTTGAATGTTCACAAAACTAATGGCATGTTTTCCATTAAATTCATAACTCAGAAACATAATACACATATTTACAGGGATGTATGTTTGTTGATCTAATGGATTGAGCATGAACAAATGGAAAAAAGTTTGAACGGCTGTACAATAAAATACACTGATAATTGAATGATAATACACTGATAGTTGAATCAAGAATTTAAAGAAGTCAACAGATGTAGAAAGTCATTATCCATGTAACTTTCACTTCTTTTGTAGTTGGAAGGAGACAGTGACAGCAGACATGAGCTACTGTGGCACTCCTGAAAAGCCATTTGCTTTTGAAAATCAATATATCTCAACAAGTTTGAAAGTGTTTTCTCCTAGAGATAAGTTACAAATAAGAGGTGGGTGGCAAAAAACCCGAAGGCTTTAATTTCTTTTAGATTTGCATTCAGCGGTACAGTAATTTGTTAATTTAATGCTGAGATTTCTTCAGAGGCATAATTTTAAGTACTACATTTCAGAGAGAAAAGTAAAGTGATTACTCTCTTTTCTTTCCCCTCTTCAACACTTTCTGGACTATATAGGGCATTTCTGAGGTGATCAGAAGGATTTGTGATTTGTTGGCAGCTGGGTGCCACTGTGCTACTGCCACTTTGAAAACCATCCCATGTGGAAGTCTCTCCTATGCCATCACTGCCTAGCCCAAATTAGCTTGTGATCAGAACAGGATGCCCCATACTTCAAATCACTGCACCATTTTTTAGCTTGTGCTTTTCCTTTCAACAATCCTGAATCTTAGTCTTCTGTCCCTTCTACCCTATTGTTGATGTATCACACTATCCCAAACACTTTATGAGGAAGCCGCCAGCTTCTTCTTCGTATTCTGCTTTCTTGACTCCTCTTTACACATACTATTAATCTGATGTATTCCAAGGGAAAGCTGACAAAATATAATGTAGTTACAACTTTCTCTCTTTCCAGCTATCAGTTTCTTTGTTGTGCCACTTGTCCCATTAACTAGATCCTCTCTCCTCATTGGAGATATCTTCATTGCCATTTGTTCATCACCTTTCATGGTCTTATAGCTCTTCCTTTTTAAAAATACTCATTTGCTTTATTTTTAGAAAAATAAACATGTATAGAAATATATCAGCCTTAACTTAATCTTTGTCCTCACATGACACTACAACTACTGCTCCAGCTGTCGTCTTCAGTTAATTAATAATTAAACATATACTCACAATCACAGCATAAAGTTGCATACTAATTTCATCATATACCTTTATAACCTGTCTCCCAGCATTTGCACTCAACAGAACTTGTTCAGATTCAGTGCTCCATCCCAGAGCACTTCACATCTCACATTTCTAAATGTTTCATTGACATGCCTTGCAGAAAATCCTTCTAATTCCTCTTCTAGCTTTCAGTAACAGTTTCTTCAGATCCCATTCCTGGCCCTCATGATATTTTATCTGATTAATCTCAAAGACATCAATTCTGTCTATATGCTGACAACATACAAATCTGCCTGTCAGTCAGTTTCTTTACACATAGCCTACTTTAAGATTCTCCCTAACTACTTGCACAACCGAAACTTTTGTCCAAACTCTTGTGACAACATCCTTTTTTTGCCCAAGAAAAGATCTTGCTCTCCTTTTACTCTTTTAGAGTTGTTGCTCGTTCTCCAAGGCTACTATTTGAGATGTCTCTTCATATAATTTGGTTCACTTATTCTTTTTTCATCACATCAGATAGAAGCTACTTATTTTCATTTTCAAGGATTTGTATTGCCCACCTCTGCCCTTCCTCTTCTCCCATTATTTCTCATTTACTCTTCAAGGACAGACAGCATGTATCAAGGCTACACTGACCACTACTGCTTCACTGGCTTTTGTAGTCCCTATCTGACCACATTAATCTGTGGTGTTCTGTATTACATGCAGCTTTGGGAGGCCTTCTAGTTCTGTATTTTTTGTGGACAGCATGATGGGATTTGTTTGTTCATTAGGCAGCGACAAAACAAATTATAAACAAGCAACCAAACAAAATAACCATAACCTTTTGCAGAGACGCCTCTCTAGGAAGTCTACCTAGACCAAGAACAAGTTGAGGACAAGCTCTGCCTCACTGCTTTGTGGAAACAGAATAAAGAGATGTTGAAAACTCTTTAATAGCTTAGTAAGTTTAATAGCTACCTTTTAAAGCAGCTATTTAACAAGTAAGTTTAATACCTTACCTTTTAAGTTTAATAGCTGCTTTCAGAAGTCAAAGGGAAACCTTTACACTAAACCAAAACCTTGAGCAAAATTGCTATAAAGTGTGTTGAACCACGTAAAGTTAGAACTGTTGGTGCACCATGTTTCTCTTTTTTTGCGTCCTCAGCTTCACAGAAAAGCACAAGTGAACACAACTGCCTGTAAGCAAGGGTGGTTCTCCCCCTGAATCCTTCTGCTGGGACTGCAACCTATTGCTCTGCTTTTGCCAAAGAGCTCTGCAGTAAGAGTAAAACAGAGTTCTTTCTGTCTTCCTCCTTGTTCAGAACTTTTTCTGAACTTGAAATATTTCAAACCTAGGGCATCAACACAAAACATTTGTCTCCAGAAACATAAATCAAGGGTACAGCAACTAAAATTAAGGTGGTGCTAAGGAATACATGACACAGAATGAGAAGTCTATGTCTTCTTTGATGGATGTATTTTTTTAAAGAAACAACTGTTGATCCTGTGATCTCCATTCTTTCCCAGGATGTTTCCTTTCTGTGAGTGTTTTTAGACTCTGAGAGTGAAAGGCAAGAAACTACTGTGTGGAAAAGAAGGGGATCATTTCAGTGGAAAAGGTTTTGAGGCAGATCTTGGGTTCTCTTGCTCCCTGACTTCTCAGTATCTTAATTTCCTCAGCAATGAAATGTATATAACAGTATGTAATAGTGATATTATTGGTGTTAGTGCATGTTTAGAAGGCAAGATGGAAATCATGGCCAATATTTCTACACAATAAAGCCATGGTTGCCTGCTTTTTTAAATTTTATTTTTTCTTAATGGGGCTATGCACAGATTTTCTTCAAAGACTATCTTTAAATCTACAAACCCACCACAATAAAATCAACTGTTCTATTAACTAGGCTTGGATATCTTTCAGGAGAACAAATGAGAACACCACTGACTAAAGTATGTCGCCAGTCTTTCCCCCATAAAACATATGAGTTTCTTCCTGTCTTCTACACTCCGATTAAATATGATGTGTTTTATCAGCAGCTTGAAAAAAGCAAAGTGAATGATCATCTTTTACCACTTTAACAGCATACGAAAAAAGCTGGCAAGGCAAAGAAATGAGGCATGTTCAATGTTAGAAGAAATTAGTTCTGTTCTATGTTGATCCCTCACTGCACTGAGCTCATCTGTTTGGTATTGGAAAAGCCATGTCTATTTCCATTTCAAATTATTCTAAAGCAGTACATGTGTCCTCCACTCTAGCTGGTTCCAGAATGACCTGAATTTTTTTATTAATCACTTCGCATCACATTGCTTCCTGAAAACTAAATGCAGTGAATATTTGCAACCTTCTTACATTGACCTGAAGTACCTGATTATGAAGAAACCGAAGTGATATTTTTTAATTGTGAAACTATCTTTTCTTGTGCAAAGTTCTTGTATAAAATTGATTCCATCTCCAAATTCCATAATAAAAACACTAGAGAAGTACCTCATAAAACTCTAGAGATGTACAACTAATATATAATGACCTCTTTATCTAGCATTTTTTCATCCATGAGCTGAAAGAACAAAATGTAATCATAAACAACAGCTAACATAGTATATGCAACCTGCTTATAGAGATAAGCATAAACTACTTAAAAAGTTTTGATTTCAGCATTCCATTGAAGCTCAGCAAATCATCCAGTTCTATACCAGAAACTTCAGTGTCTGCCCCTGCAGTATCTTCGCAACTGTAAATGAATCTACATGCACAATTCTAAAGAACAATTTGAAAGTACTAAATATGAGTTTCAATCTCTTTATCACTGAGTTTTAAATGGGAAAAAAAATACTGTTATGTTTTTAAATAAACCTTGCAAACTTCTTATAAGCCAATCAGAGCTATTAGTTTCAAATGTAGAGCTGATGGGTCATACTGAAATTGTGACCTATTTGTTCCTATGAAGAGATAAAGATGTGAATGATGGTAACAATCATCTTGACATTAAGTTTTAGACTAGCTACATCATTTGTGCAGGACCACTTTTACTTACTTCCTTTCCCATCCACTGTTTACAATATGTGCTGATTACATGAGGAAATTACTTCGTTTCAGATGTTTTAATTGTCTTCATCTAGGTGTATTATGACTGCAACAAAACACGTTTCCTATTCATATCACTTATATATCAACGTTTTGTATTTCATGCACCATGATGATGAGTTCAGATGGGGACTCGGGTGGAAAACCTCTCAGCTGAAGGAAACCTATTTTGTAGATTCCATTCTATCACCTTACCTGGCATCTTTTCTAAAGACGATGTTCTCAAAAAGTAAAAAAACCCCTAACCCTGTCTGCAGATTTCTTCTCTATCCCCAGTGAGATGGGATGACATCTGGATTTGTTTTGCTTTTTCATTCTTCTCTGCCTCCCTCCTCTGTTCTCCCCAGAAAGCTCTGATAACCTAGCCAAATGTAATTTAATCATGTAATTAAACTCTGTTTAACAATTTCTTCTTCAGTTCTAGTTCAAAGCTAGAACACAACGTCACTGTGAGCCATTAAACGTTTCTACTCCTCCCTAGAAATGGATATACATGAGAGGTGGTTGAAGTGATTCTTCTACGTACAGTTGTTAAAAGATGCAGGATAAAAGGTGCTATATAAATGTAAGACATACTTTTACGTAGTCCAATATTTTAGTGAAAGGTTGATTAATGTAAGCATGGCTTAACACAAATAAGGGCTTTGCATTCAACATTTTACATGCAACATCTTGACAGGATGTAGATTATTTTATGTTGGAATAAAAAGCTGCTTGTAGTAAAATATTGTGATGATGGTCTGAAAAAGCTTTGAAATCAATAGATGACACATTACTGAAATTAGGGAGGCCTGACCTGCTCTTCTAGGAACAGCTAGTACATCAGATGGACTTCCTTTTATTTGACCTTAAATTTCTTGCAATTGTTTTCTTTCTGGTGAGTTCTAAGTTCCTTAAATGTTAAAGGATTTTATTGGTGTTGCTGTTCTGGTTGTTTCTTAAATCAAATTTTGTTTTAAACAAGATATGATGAAAGTTTAAACCAGAGAGAAATGTTAGAAGAGCAGAAGGTCCTTAGCAATGCCGGATCTTTCAAGCCTGTGATTTATTTGCAATGTAATTCAATTATTAAAAATAGACCATATTTTTATATTTTTCAATTCTGCTATACACAAAATCACAAAAGCCAGATATTTTCTATTAGTGTTTGATAGCATGTGGTTACTGAGGCCATAACAAAAAATAAAGGGCACTTAGAGTCTAAGTATAAACTATGATTAATTTTTATTAGGATGATACATTTATATATTATAAACTGATGATTTATTTTTAGATTTTTTTCCTGCAAGTTTAGTAGTTTCCCTTGGTGCAGAATGCAGAATTGTATATGAGATATTTGAGTGTCTAAAACGATGTATGATAAATGAAGTAGCATGCTACTTATACGCTTATCATGTTCCTTGACTAGCAACAGGTTCAGCAAAGGGCACAGCCAGTAAATGAAATTTTCCACCAGGACAATATATCATCACAAGAAATGTATGCGCTGGAAACTTACAAGCTTGCTCGGGATGCGGACAAGGTGTGAAATGGCAAAAAAATGAGAAGCAGAAGCAGCATACAGTAAATTTCAAATTCAGCTGTATTTCCATATTGGCTGAGCATGGTGCTTTAAGTGTTTGAAGTAATGTATTTTAGAAAATAACAAAAAACATACACACAAATTTAGCTCAGTTTTAATGCTAGGATAAATTTCCTTCATTAGATATGCTATAACTTCTTGTGAGAAAAGAAACTGTAAAGAGAGTAATCTATCGAGAGTATTTTTTTTAATCCCCTTCAGAGTCAAAATATAAAACAACATCTTTAAATGCATATTTCTTCCTCAGAGTTACAGGCTGAAAATCTGCTCCAGGAAATGTTTATCATAACCTTCAACACCCTGTGGAGAGCACTAATTAAAAATAATAATAAAAAGAAAGGAAAAAAAAGTAACAGTGTCTGTATATTTCCCAGTGGAATTTAGTTTGTTTACAAAAACATTTCATAATAAGGCTTTCTGACATATAACTATTGAATCCTAACAAACTATAAATACTCCTGTCTTTTTGCAAAGAGGTACACCAAATACCAAGGAGAAACTTCTTGGCATCCTGGTGGTAGGTGGAAACATGGCTAAAAATATATTGAAAGTGTCTGTTTTTATGGTCACCAGCCATACAGCTTCACTGAAGAGAGATAAGCCTTGGAAAATGTGGTCAGGTTCTGAAATTCTATCTAAAAGAAGCTTCTGAAATGCCTTGAAATTTAATTGCCTCACTGCAAGAAATCTAGCATAATGACATTGCTTGTGTCTATGTATTATGGTAGTGGCTGTATTTAAATGCTGAAACAATTTCGTAAACTGAGTAGTAGATCCTGCTCTTTATGGCCTTACCAGATAAAATACATGTCTGGAGAGATTCGGCTGATTTATTTTTACTGTGCACCATAATTTTAAAACCAGCAGAACATAGTTTGGGCCATAATGTCTTTCTATCGCCTTTTTTCTTTTTTTAACCAGAAAAGTCCCTCTCTCTCATATCTTTCTCCATCTTGCTTCCAATTAGCAACCCTTCTCCAACACCCCACTGAAAACAATAGTATAATACATTTATAGTTACACTCAAATATTTATTTCATAAATGTTCCATTCCTTGCCAATGTGTTTTGGGATGGACATCTTGTTTCCATGAGCTGAATTATCGCCACACTATTCCAAAGATGTTAGTGACAAAAAGTCACAAAGAGAAACACAAAAAGAAGTAATATTTCTTTAACAAACAAGAATTATCCCCTCTTCTGGACATGAATTTACTGTGTTCACTCTCTAAGCTATACAGCCTTTCCTAGTGGCAGCACTGATGCAATTTAACCAAGGATTTTAACTGGACAACAAAACAGACTCTATGATACACCATGCCTCCAGAGACAATATGTCTCACATTCCCAGACTGGCTTCATTTTTCATTCCCTGTGTTTAGGCCTTCTGTTTTATCCCCACAATGGCAAAATTTTGACCAGACTGGTATCAAAGGAAATTCTGTTCCATCCAGTAGGCCCCGGACATGTCTTCACATTTTTGCTTAATTCCAGCTTTTCATCATTTATGTTCTTTGGCTTTATGATTAATATTTTTGGTCTCACTGCCCATTCTGCCTCACACCTTATGGGATTTAATGTTTCTCTGCTCATCCTAACTCCTGATTTACTTTTCCTTTTCCTTTTGTGATTTTATTTAACCTTTTTTCTTCATAATACTAACTCAGAATCAAAATTTTCCTGCTTACACAGACTGCTGTTTTTGAAGCACAGTGAATCAAAGCCTAAAAACACACACACAAAAGGCCATGAGAGCTATTTTTGGTTTAAATAGGTAGAATTCAATGAAGTCCATGCTCTCTGTAATACACAAGACTAGACTCTGTCTAGCCATAGACCTCTGGAAATTTAGCACTAAATAACCAGTTTCAGCAACAGCAGTCTAAGGAGTAACTCTCAAAGTAAAATTAATTAGTTTTGCAACTCAGAGGAAAATGAGACCACTCACTGCAAGCCTTCAGTTTGTGTCCTTTGCTCTCTCTCACACGTCTCATGATCTCTGCGATGTCTGGAACAAAAGACCTAATCTGCATGGTTGATGTCAAATGACAAGGGTTTATGCACCGTCTGGTTAACTTTGTCACTAGGCAGTGACTGTTGTCTTCCAGGGGCAGGCTCACTGTCATCACTGACATAAGGAGACCACATGGGCTCTGTGACCGTTTTCAGAGAGCCTATATTTTGTGTGCCAGCTGGTTTTGCCACTGTCCAAGTTCAAAAATTGAGGTACTGTAGTGCCTAAAAGCCACTCTCTAGTTCTGAAAGCTAGGCCCTCACATTTATTCAAAGAGTAGTTTCTTTACCATTATTTCTCCATTCATTTCTTGCTGTGTATAATATCTATGTTTTTGGACAACTGCCATATTTTTAGTGCCATTTGTTTCTCCTTGCCTTGTTGGATGGATTGCAGCTTCCATGAACATTATCTTCCACCCAGTTTCTGTTTTTTCCTCCTTTTCTCGTGATTGTTTTCTTGTTCCATAACATTCTGGTATTCTTTTATTTAACTTATACCACTGACATTAGCATCCTTGATACATCCTGTATAAATACAGGAAAATATAGATCTCATTCATTTTCTTCTTGTTTTACAGAGCATAAGGAGACCAGCAGTTAACCTAATATCATCTTTCTACTTGCTACCCTTCTCAGGTGTGTGAATGAAGATAAAGACAATTGAACTTCATCACTGCTGCCATGGCAAAATGCAACATGAACTACTTAAAATATTTCATTTTTTTTAACATAATGTCAAGTATCAAATCTTTTGGAAGACCTGTAAGGACTGTTGATGGTAGTTGACAAAGTAATATGTTTCTTTATTTTGTACTGTTTTGCTCTGCTACTTCAATACTTTCTAACAGATTGTTCCTTCTGAGACAAATAATATACTTACCACTATAAAACATACTATTCCATAAATTGTCATGTGGAGAAACACAGGATCTTAATTAAGGGAGATAGCAATGATTTAACTTCTCTATCTGGTTTCAAAAGCTTGGGAACACTTTCCTCTTTGTCTGCATGGCACTATGGTCTCTAAAGGAGCCACTTACTACTTACGTAGCTCCTAAAATTCATACAGCTTTCTTCCTTAAAAACATTACCATTCTTATTTTACTTTGGCACTATGTACACTTGTCTTATGGGCATAATTAGTAAACAAAACAAAGCAAATAAAAAATGACACATGCCTGTGAGAAATAAGTGCTGAAAAAAAGAGAAAGTTTACAAATAAATTCATTGTTGCAGACTGTAGAAATTAATAAACTGCCCATACAACTGCCATATTTAATCCTGCTTCCACATGCTGTACAGATACTAGGTTTATATTCCAGGTTCTATGTTCAAAGTAGTATTGAAATACCAACATTTCCAATATTTTGAAACTTTCATAGATTTTTCTATAAGAAGTTCTCCCTCCTTTTCTACAGAACAAAAGATGGGATCTTTGTCAACTAGCAGCTTTATGTTTCAGGACAGGACAACTCACACTGACCTTAAGGAGCTCTCTTGTCTGTGTGGAGGGCCATAGGAAAACACCAGAAGCAGAAAATGCAGTTAAGAAAATATCTATTACTGGAATTTTTCTCTTGCCATCTTGACATCAGTCAACTACTGATTTTAACAATACAAAATGATCCCTAATATTCACCCTTAGAAGACAGCTAGATTATATGTTACAAATTTATGGATATTACAGGACTCATATAGTTATTTACTGGGGGGTAGGAGGGATGAAAAAGAGACAGAGGACAGAATAGTCAAAGGAATTAGACCCAGTTGCCTCTGGAAAACAAGCTTCCCAGTCTTTAAAAGCCTACAGAAATTAAACTTTGCCAAAAAAGATTTGGTAGCATTTTAAATTCATTTCAGGAGAAGTAGAGTCCACATAACTAGGGTCAAGAGGAAAGACAATGGAAAAAATCGGGGTTTGTGGTTCATTTAAAGCACAGCCTCAAACTAAAACCTTCTGATGGAAAGTACTATGCATCTGAGGTAACATGAACTTAATATTAACTTTACAAATCAGGAACTTTATAATGAAATGGATCTCTTCATTAGACAATCTCCAACTACTTTGTGGTCTGTGGAGATGCTATCTGATCATTCAGAGATGTACTTGTGGTTTGTAAAAATCGGGACCCTAAAGATCATCAGAGTCAGTCTCTCCCCTGGGGCCTTTTTACTCTGCTGACACTTAGTGAAAATCTACCAGCAATACAGTCTCAAAAGCAGCAATCATTAACTCATTCAAAGTCACAGGCACAAGGGTCTGGGGTTAGCAACTATTAATTAGTGTAATTATTCCCAGGATGACAATTACCAGCTGCAGGATGCACTTAACATCTATTTCTCAAAACTTGTCATTTTGCAATGCTAATGTTTCTAATAGGTTAATTTGCCACCATTTACTGATTACATTCACTATGGTATATTGTTTCAGATGGATAGGATGGAAAGCCAATACCTAATATTGACCTCTATGGTATCCTGTGATTAGAAAGGCTGCTCCCACCATGATTAGCCACATCATTCTCTTGAAAATCATATATGCTATTTGTGAAGGATTTGTGGTATTTTTCCTCTTTCAAATATGCTTTTAAAATAAATTTCCTGGAGAAATAACATAGTATGTTTCAAACTATACTCTTCCGTAATGCACTTGTTCGAGCTAAAACACTGCGCGTATTAGTTGTACAACCTGATTTTAATTTTACTTCAGCTAACAGTAATATGGACTTGGTATAATTTCAAACCTGGTTCTCCAGTTTTGATTAGAAAAAAATAACATGAGAAGAGGGACAAGTCTACAGCCTGTGTTTGCTCAAGAGTGTCCAAACCCTACATGCTGCTGAGCCATGGTGAAAACCTATGCAGTGCAAAGAAACTAGAATGCGTAGCATGCATTCAAATGACATCTATGTATTTCCTAAAGGAACAGAGAGAAAGAAGCAGCATAAAGATATTTTCACCTCTCCTATGAAAAGGAAGATTAGATGTCACCAAAAAACAAGACTTTGATCGGACATAGAACTAATTCACTTAATAACAGAAGGAAGCAAGCCTTTGATGGGAAGATTTTTCTCTAGATTTTAAAAATTGGAGAATTTTCAAAATCCACAATGGGATTAATTTTGACAAAGGTATTAATAAATCTTACTGATTCCAAAGAATATTAATCTTCTGCCAAGTTAGAGTCATATACTTCAAACTGTGTAAAGTTATGATAAATTAGTGGTTGCCATACGTGGAGTCTACAGAAGAAAGATTATCTGGTTGAAGGTAGTGCAAGAGTTCCTATTACCAGTAAAGTCTGGATGGTGGAAAGAGGAGAAAGATTTTCTAGTATAAAAGCAGGAGAAGAATGCAGCAAGTATGGCATCATGTTATTCTGACATGTCTCTCTTCATTCTCCAAGAAACTGACAGCAAGAGCAATCAGGGATGTCATACAGTGAATATCAGAGTTCAAAATGAACAAGAGGAGCAGAAGTAGGGCAGTATGTTTTCTGGAAAAGCTTTAATTCTTTACTCTTGCTGTGCTGATGAGTCATAAATTGAAAGAGAATGTATTTTTAAATCTGTGTTAAAAGCCTGTGTTTAAGAATGATAAAGTGCAATTTTAGCATATATTTTAAAGGGTCTCCTGGATAGGGCCTCAACTATGCAGGAGTAAGTGGAAGCAGCCGTGTTGATTTTTAATGTGCTGCTAGATTGTCTTTGTGTGCATTTGATGTTCTTTTTTAATAACCTCAAGTAAAAGGCTGAATGAATTCAACAACAGTAGCTGAAAAAAGTGCAATGAGTCATATTACAGGAAAATGGAGAAAAGGATACAGGTCTCTCCACTGAACACAATCCTATATTGTAGGCAATCTGTGATAACACCCTTTTCATTTCTGTTCAGTCCCATAAAATTACCACTAACATTACAACTCATGCAGAACACAGATAAATGTAAAAATGTCACAGAATTCTTCCAGATGGGACTTTTAGTTCCACTAGATCACCATCTACTTTTTTACTTGTCTAATATTTCATTACAACCTTCCATAAGTTAATTTTCTTTCCACTGACCATGTAAATCACAAATCAATTTTCATTTAAAATGCCTGACTACAGATTGCTCCTGAAAGCTCAAAGTATATGCTTCAGTGAGCTCTCCAACATTCTTAATGCACATTAGAAAAATGTTGTGGTTTTTTAAAAATCTTTTTAAAGGAATTAATTTTACATTAAAGTCTGGCATGAAACCCAAGTAGTGGTATTCCTCCCTTCCCTCTCCTCCCCTCCACCTCTAAATTTCAGGTATATTTTTGAAATGTAACTGTATGTAGAGAAAAAAGTCTTTCATGACAATAACATTTAATCTTAAAACAAAAACTCAGACAAAACCAAACATAAACTGCTCTAGATTTGCAGAAAGCAGAGATGATTACTTAATCCCAAACCACTACTGTGATTGTATACTTCTCTAGGGGAAAGAAGAGAGAAAAGGAGGAAACCATTCACAGTTCAGACATTGGCTGTGTTTTATTTGAGCCATTCTTTTTTCTCTTTGTTTGGGCTAAAATAGACAACTGAATATTGTTAATTTTACTTATGGAAGCAGCCACCCTAAAGACAATGGTATATACCTTTGAGACAACCAGGATTCAGCCTTTAAAACAATCTATAAGAAATGTTTTATAGGAACACCTAGAAAATATCCTGTAACAGTATTCTCTTTAAATACTCTTTTCCTACACTAAATTAAAAATAATGCTCTCCCCCTACAAATTTGTAAATATACATTTGCAGACTGGACTTTGGAAACATGGTTTCTATGTCTAGTTTTGCTATTGTTCTGCTGAGAAACATAGGGCAGTCACTTAATTTCTCTGTGCCTTAGTTTCTCTATTAGTAAGCAGAGGATCATTAAAATTACTTTTTTCCCATATTAAACAGGACCACTTCAGTGAGCTGGCACATGCATTAGCATTTGCTTTAATATTAAGAAACAGGATTGATCTAGTGGTCACTTAACTCTTTTTTACAGATAGACTATATTTCCTCTGTAGGAACAGAGCAGGAGTATTTCCATGCTGTTTAATCTCAGATTGTTTACACATGTTCTTGGTACTTGAGCAACCTGCTGTGGTGGGAGAAGGAAGCTCTTGGAACACAAAGGAATTGTAACCCTTTCTAATAGCATGACCCCAGATCACTGAAGTTTAATGAATTGATTAAAAGAAAGAGAAGAGAGAAGCGTGGGTCCTCCAAGTCTCTTTCCCAATCTGAACCCACAGGCAAGCCTTCCCTTCACTCTCTTTTCCTCTGCTCACCTAGCATATCCATATTTACCATGCCTCCCTTCACCTTTGGGATTGTCCTTCCATCTCAGAAGTTCACTTCTGTGCAGTTTTGAACCACTCTATCACATCTCTTTGCCAGACAGTATGGCTTTGAATCCGAAGTTCTTGAAGCACTCTGACATTGGGATTCTAGCTTGGGGGTGATGGAAAGGGTGTCAGTTTAAATAAAGCTGAGTGCTCATGACAATTGAAAGTAGTTCTGTGTTAAGTGGGGCTTTCTCATAATGGAGTATGTCAGTGCTGACCACTCAAATGGGGGAAGGGAAAGGCTCTTGAGCAGTCTCTGTAAATAGGGTCCTGTCAAACCATTTGCGGGTTATAGTTAACCAAACCTTGAGGGTTTTCACATAGGGATTTTTAAAACCCAAACCCCCAAATGTCAACAGGGCCTCAAGCATCACATCTAAAATGAATCTGCCTCACTAAAACTGAGAGTTGAGGGCCTCTGGATTTGGCTCTGTGTTGGCATATCACAAGTACCACTTAGAGCTGACCACTTACTTGTAACAATGATGTGGAATCACTTCAGAAGAAGACGTGTGTGGAAAAAATTTTACTTTACTTCCTGATTAGCAAAAGTCTATCATCTAGGAAGGAAACTATTCACAACATGGAAGTCTTTGGGAAGGCAAAAGGGGGGAGGCAAAATCCCACTAATTAACAGTCACTGGAATCTTTATGGAGTAAGGATTACTATGAAGACAATCTGTGTGGTCTTTTAACTTTCAAAGCTAACTACTTTATCTTCAATTAAATAAACAAGCAGTTGTTTGGGTTATGTGACCAATCAGTAAAAGGTCCACAAAAACATGTGGGAAATGCCTGTGAGCTGGTTCATTTGAATGGCTAGCTTACTTTTTTTTTCTCTTTTCCATTTGCCTGGCCAGCTAAGGGCCAGAAGGCTGTGTTTTTTGGGTTTTACCTCATTTGTCTCTTTTTTGATTTTTTTCACTCCTATTTCTTTCAGTCACTTTTTGTTCCATCAGCAATGGATTGACAAATGCCTCTAAGAGTCAAGAGGTAAACAACCAAAGAGTAATCCTAATTACGGCGGCCAGGAAACATGCTAGACACTTGAGCATCTTTCTATTAATTAGATCTTCTACCTCTACACACTACTTTGTGAAATTCTTCTCAGGAACAATTTGTACTCCTCAGCCTACTGGACAGAGGCTCCTGGATGAAGGAGCTAGTTGAAGCCTAAAAGGAACGGTAGAAGTATACATATATGCTCATAGGTACAAGCTGGGACATGGAAAAGAAAATATCTGAAGTCATATAAGAAAGGAAAGGAAAGCAGAGACTTTTCATGAGTACTCTGCACTCTCCCGAGAGTCTTTTTACCCATTCATGTTTTCATGTAGTCCTGTAGTACTTGTTGATGAGGAGACTAACATCTGTACAGAAAACATGACACTTGGAAAGCCTATGCTTTCATTGTTCCCATTTCAATGCCTATCAATAGCTTTATGCACACACAAATATGCAGGCATTCCATTCAGCATTCTGTCTTCAATTACTAAAGTGAATATTACAGCTGCTGCTGGCTAAAATCAGACCTACCAAGCTAATTTTAACTGCAGGTGCCGATGGCAGAGAACTATTTATTACATAAGACACACAGTCCTGCAACTTGGGCACTCAGTGCTCTAAGAGAAGACTCTACCCAGATTACATTGCTCTGAATCATAAGCAATGAGGATTTGTTTTCATTGCATGTACAATAGTCACAAATTACTTCTTCCTGAAGCATGTCTACATCAAGGTTAACAAGTAATTTGGTGCAGTATGAGAAAATGACTAGATGGAAGCAGCTGGTTCCAAGTCTCTTTCACTCCCTCTAATTGCAATTCAGGGTTTCAACTTTGGACTGTATTTACTCTGATTTGCACTGATTGTATGGGTCTTGAAGCTGTCCAAAGGGCCAGGTGTTGATTTGGTCCTTTGTATCTCCACTTGGCTCTGGAATGTAGAAGGTATGCACTTGGAGTGGAATTTTGAGTTTAGTTTTCTCCAGAAGAAATCTTGTCTGCACAGGTCAAACACGAGGAAAATGGTGAAAACACAAGGATTAATTTCAAGTCTGCTCTACCTGTTTTAAACAAGATACATCAATAGGTACAGTCTGCTCTACAGTAAGATATATTTTATGAACAGTGGTTTACTTCCTTCCTTCCTACACCACTTCAATGAAAACTTTTCCTGTATTAATAACAGTAGGTTTAGGTTTCTCAGCCTCGGTTTCTAATCTCCACCATGCCATTTATGAAATAACCAGATCAGGAGACAAAAAGAATGCAAGTGGAATGGGACTGTGTATAAATTGATCTGTATTGGAAATCTCATCCTATTCTGTTATTTACTTTTCTTCAAGTAAAATAATTATATTTGTATAGGTGTAGGTATAGATATAGATTAGAAGCTACATTACAAAGCCATAAGGGTTCCTGATCTTGTTAACATGATGGTTGTCATAGTTTGTTTTGTTTTGCATGAGCAAGAGCTCATTACTGAGAACCCTTGTCATTCACATCAGATTGTGTCTTCTTAATGGAGCATTTCTGAAATGAATGGCAGGACATATAAATTTCAATTCAAACTGTACCTTGGAGTCTGGCTCCCACTGAAATCAATGGCACTTCAGGACAAAGAAAGCTTTATACCTTGGGTTCTTACAAGCATGCCCTAGTCTCTTGTTCAATGTACTTTTAAGAAAGCCCAAAAGTGATTTTCATATCATGTTACAGGTTCAGGCATTATTTCAGCTCGTCTATTCGGCTACCTTCTATAGTAGGTTACTTGTACACTTGCAGTCTCCTAGACTCAAAACATGCTCTAGTTCTTTGTAATCTTTGCAGTGCAGTAGGATGCCGTGATGCAAACACACCAGTCTTACCCTATCTCAGTTAGCCAGAAAGTGTATAGTTGTATAGTTTGTGGTGCAGAAGAGGTGAACTAAAATTAAGTTTCACTGCTGGGGAGGGTAATGGCAGCACTGTTTTTGCAGCAATCCCCTGCCAGGCAATCCATAGACTGGTTGCTCTGGAGGGAATCACTTACCCTCCAAGCTAGAGGTAAGATGCCAGATAAGCAGAAGCTTGAAAAAAGTGTTTAAAAGAAGAGAAAACTAGTGGGAAAGATTAAGATAATTTACCCTTATATATTGTATCCATCATAAATCCCATTGCCAGTATCTATTGTTCAAGTACCTGACAAACTTCTGTTTCTATCCCCTCCATAAAAGCCTCCATCATACATAAAGTTGCGTACCTTTCATGGTTTTATAATAAACTGGAAGTGAGTAACAGTGCGATATCAAAGGAAATAAAACTCCAGTTGCTATTGCTGCTGGGGTTGCCTTCTGAATGGGGCTTATACAATATTTCATCTGTGCTGACACCTTTCACTCTCAATTATTTGGCTGCTGTCAAAACAAATCAATCATATTATAGCACTGTGTCTTATGTTACCATTCCACTGAAAGTTAGCTGCATTAGCTTTGAAATATATGGAAGTATAAAATTTATCTGCATTATTTATTTAATACAACTTTCTCCCTTGTGAGTTATCTTACAAACACAGGAAACTCAAATTATCTGATGTTGAACATTGAATATATATAAATATCATTAAAAAAACTTAAAATAATGGCACTCATAGGAACATAAACGCATAAAGATACATTTAATAAGTCTTACACTTAGAACCAATTATATTCATTCGAGAAATGGAGCAAATAGTATATGTTTTTAATTTTGGTTACAACTGGCCAAGGTGCTCGTATTAGATAAATGTAACATGAACAACCACTCTTGCTAAAGCAGAGTAAAACAAATATTCAAAGAACTGCTTTGGTTACCAGCAAAATGAAAGCTTGCGGGGTTGGGGAACTGAAATTTTTTAAAAGATACTGCAGTGCTGGGGCAGGGGGGGCGGGGAACACAGCCTTTTTTTACAATTCACAAGCACTGCTTTGGGAAAAGAAAAGCTAAAATCTTGAACAGAGAATCTGAAAGTGATTGCTCTGTTCAGATGTTAGACTTAACAGTTTTCAGAAAACAGGTGCAAAATTTGTTCTTGAGAGGTTCTATCCTTTTAAAAATAAGAAAGATAAAAGAAACAACTTTCAGGGTGCCAATAAGTGAATTTCCTCCAAATGTCCTACTATCATTTCTTTGCTTTTTAAACAAGATTCATGTCCTGTTACAACTACATCTTCTAAAATATGGAAGCCCAATATAACGGTAAAATTACAACAGTTTTATCACCTCTTCTTCAGTTATTACTGCTGATGCAATAGGAAATCAGTACAGAATACATTCAGGAATACTTGGGTTGTGAGTAGCTTAAGAAACCAAGCTGAAATATAAAGGATGGATAGAGCCAGCTCTGGATGAGGAAAGGTACAAGAGACTGAAATGGGGTCTGAGAAACAGAAAGGAAAAGATGCTGTAAATCTGAAGCATCACTGACTACTTGAATAGAATTAATCATTGGAAACGAGATGAGTACCTTGTTTTTATGATGAAGATTTATTTTTAAAATTGCATAACTTACCATATTAAAACACAACTAAGTGAAAAAAGATATGCCAAGTCTACAGATGATTAAATTTAAAAGAAATATTTATGTAAAAAATGAATAAGAAAAAAAAAACTATAGCAGGCAATTATCTAAGAGCCCGTATGGTGCTGGATCTTATTGACCTTGGTGGAAACCTCCAGTCCTTCTTTGAGCTGGAAAACATGACTGTAGGTCCAAAAAATAAGGAAAATTCACTTTATTTTTGCAGGTACTGAAAAAAGAGCCTAGACTCTCTTACCTCTATGGACCGGAGCCAGATGTAGGAATTTAGAACATTTAGCAAAGATCTAGCTGTGTGTGAGGAACTCAAGGCATCAAACAGTAGTGATTTAAGCCACTTTGTAGGAAAGCATAACCACTAACTACCTACACATTTGTTTACAGGTGGGAAGACTTGCAAAAAATGTGCATGAATTGTCTTCCATCATATGGAACACCTGGGTCAAAGTGCAGAGCAAGAACACAGGTATCAGGTCTGCTACATCTGTCAGAGTAACAAGCTTCCAAAGATGGAACAGTCAAAGAATAAAGGCAGCTTCAGGAAAATGAAATGGAGGCCTGAAGATCTCCACGAGCACAACTTTCTACCAGAGGACACAAGATTGCGTAGAGGTCTGGGGATGAGAAAACTGAAGGAAGTTTCACTTTTATAATTTCTAATGTTCTGATGGATAGATTCTGTTCCCATTTATGGGGAAATCTCAGTGGCAGAGATATTTTTTTCTCAAATAACCAAAAAAAAAAAAAAAAGAAAAAGAAAAAAGGAGAAAAGAAAATTCTGTAAAATGTTTCAAGATGCATAAACTTTAAGATTTTTAATGAGAAAGTCATAAGATACCTTCAGAACTTTCCATGACAAAAAAACAAACAAAAACCAACCAACAAACAAGCAAAAAAACCCAACAATAAAGAACAACAACAATAACAACAACAAAAATTAAAAAAAAAAAAGAATTGGAGGTCTTCATAAAGAGGAAGTGTATGGTTCTGTGGTACAGAATCACACAGAAATTTCATTTTAAAAAATTGGCTCTCAGGCATTTAATTTGTATGATCCATGCATTCAAAATTCACACTACTAAAAATGTCTGTAAACCCAGTTGGTCAATAAAGACTCTGTTGTTTTTATGAGTCCCTAAATATATATGTCCTTGATTAGAATCTCACTGGTGAATCAGAAATACAAGTCTGTATCCAGAGAGTTTTTAAAACATGAATCATAGGGATTTTATTAATACAAAGACCATGGAAAAACAAAGGAAATTAAACCACAAATACTATAAATGTCTGACTTAAATCCACTAAGGCAAGGAAATTAAGAGTGAACGCTGCAGATCCATCCTGGTAGTCTTTCTACAACTCTCTCTACTGCAGCAGAGTGTCTTGGACCAGCATGAGAATCACATGTGCATATACCATATAGATGTACCCATCTGTTCATATGTGACCTAGATGTACCTAGCTATTTGCATGTGACCCACTGCTGCATGTAGCATATGTGTGAAAATGCAGAGGTGAAGAACAGAGAGACAAACACTAGCTAGACTTTTCAATAGCATTTGAAATTTCTTGGCTTTTGTAAGATTACAGTAAGTTGAGTGCTTCACATTATTGGAATGAGTTTTCTCTACATTAATTTAAATTGTCACGGTCTAAATTCAAGAAGAAGATTAAAGGCTTCTCAAAACAGGTGCAAAGATATACTTTAAAAGCAGCATTAAAATGCATCCATGTTCTGGTTGAAAGAAATTTCATTTATAATCCTGCATGCAGATTATTCCTGCCAGGAGCAGTATCAGTCTGAGTGAGGGCTCGATAAAGGTGTACATTCCCCAAAATGACCAGGTCTCACATACCAGTCACACCACAACCCCTAGCTTAGTGGTCATGCCTGCCAAAGGATAGTTAACCAATAGGGTTTTTATGGAAAGTTCAGGAATGTTGGGGAGGTGCAGACTACTTCCATCTTTCCCATCTGCTTCTTGGCATAGAAGTCTGGAAATTTAGACTTCGCCAGTACTTGTCCTGCAATGTTTAAGCAGGTGTGAACACTTTGATTTCAGAATTTGATCTACATCACATCATTACTTCTCACCAGTAGCTTGTTCCATAACCATCAGTAGCAAAAAAAATAGGCATGTCTGAGGTCTGTTTTGGGTAAAATACTGCATTTTAATGCCTCTGATGGTAGGCCTTTAACTTGGGGCAGAGGAACCAAACAACAAATAGCTAGCACTCTGGGAGGGATCAATAAACAACTAGTAACTAATAAAGACCTGAACCTTTCACATTCCCTCTGTGAAGACAGCAATTTGCCACTGAACAAGATGAGCAATTAACATGGGGCCAATGCATTCGCACAGGAGAAGCCTTGTGTTATGGGGAAAAAACTCAAACAAATAAACAAACAACCCAGTAAGATTCTTGCTATGCTACCTACAGAAAAGGAGATTTTGCCCTTTCTTCCAAAAGCAAATGTTAGGCATTCCAAAAAAGTACATTTCCTGGGAGACCAGACAGAGGTAACTCATCCCATCTTCAGGGATCTCTGCATATTAGTTCAGTTATCCTACAATAGTTTGGATGGGATACAGCTGATAGCCTGAGGAAACCTGCTGTAGCGGCTGCTAATCCATAGACACTCTGTGAATGTCACAGTGTGCTTATGGATGCTCACATCTCTCTTGTTTCTTTCCACGTAGTAAGCTAGGGAGGCTTGTCTTTGGGGTTGGCTATCCCCTTCTTTGTGTAAGTGAGCTCTTCACAGTGACTGCATTTTGTGCAGCATTTATACAGTGATAGGGGAGGTATATTTGGTTTGAGGGCTTCACAGAAATTGCTACGAGTGCAGCTCTTCCTCTTGGTTCTTGTCATTCCTGTTCTGGTTATGTTAGTACACTGCAAAAGTACCTGGGAATAAACTATTCCTCTAAGTGAAACATCATTTTGATTATTACTGACATTGGTGCTCATTAAAATACATAAGTGAAACACTGCCTTTCTGTAGACTCTGAAAGCTATTTCATGTTACTTGAAGGGGAATACAAATGAATAGGGACTGCATCACTTTAGTTAAAAGGGAAAAATGTTCTAAGAAACTGGAATTTGGACTCTAGATCAGTAAGCAATTGAGGTTTGTAGTTTACTTCTTTTCTGTCTCTTTCTTGTTTTTCATCTCTCTCTGATTTCTGATTTTTAATGTGTGTGCACATGGAGGAATGGAGACAGAGCATGTTTACTTTATCTGTTGTACAATTAATGATACAAATCTCTGTTCAGAGGAAACAAGATCTAAGAAATGTAAACAATAGGGTTTTTTTCTTTTTGTTACTCTTGTCTTTACCTAACATTCTTTTTGACTGATCTCCATATAAAAAAAGCCTTCTTAATTTTTTTTTACCATTATCTGTGTCAACTGTAGCCCATATCAGTGCATTTTAATGGCTGTCTCCTATCTCTTAAGATATTTAATACATTTCCCCTTCCATTGTATTGCTCCTAAAATATGACCTGCTGCTGTTTAAATAATGTAATTTAATGATTTCACATTTTCAGCTATGCAAGACTTCCTTTCAGCACTGAAGCCTTTCACTAGTGATTTAGAGAGATAGTTTGTTCTCATTTCTTTCACGACTCAAGACTGAGAAACTTTGACTTGTAAATAAATTATTGACATCCACTTTAGGAGCAGTACAATGGGTAGTGGAAATAAAATACACAAAGTTTCAGTGCCATGAGGCTACAGTCTCCAGCTTGTTGATTTCTTTCAAGGTTCCAGTGTCATTCTCTCTCCATATTGGCACATATATCTAAAACACTGTTGTGCCATTGCTATGTCATAAAATGTATCTGGACCAGCCCTTTGCAGAGGTACTCCCAGACTGTTATCCATAGCGAGTGAGTGGCCAGCAGTGAGCTGACAGAAAACATGGCCATTTTCTAATTTCAAACACATGTGCTAAAAGAATACCTAAAATATGTTAACTTTTTAGCTAGAACTGCGTTGGTTGTCACAGAAAAGAGACTAAAAAGAGAGGACAGCTGTTAACAAATCCCCAGGACTGGAATGCCTTCCAATTTTTCAGTTATTTCAACACGAAATTCACAGGGTTAAAATTACATAAAGAAAACAAATCAGAAGAAACTCAGCTCCCCCCCACCCAAAAGGTTTTTTGTTCAGCTATACAGAAGTATTACACTGAGACATAAAAATCAGATGGGCTTAAGGAGAGAATGTATTTTCATGAATATCAGCTCCCAGGCATTACTGAATACGCTGAGATTAAGCAGCCACTAGTGTCTTGGAGAGTCTCTTGAGGATAACTAAAATTAAAAAATAGAACATACTCCTCCCAAAACCTAGAGAAATCTGACCTGGCAAAAGAGATGCAAAAACTGAAACTGTTCAGCCCACAGAAAAGTTTCCTGAAGGCAGGAAGATGAGTACTTAGGAGCACCAGTTTGAATAATTAAGAGGGAGGCTGTCAGACTACTTTCTGCATTAAGTCAATAAAAACAGGCCAAGAAACAATGGACTAAGAGCAGAAGACAGGAAACACACTGTCTTGTAGGGTACCTGCCTCACTTTTTCCCTTCTCACAACCTCACCATTGTTATTGTGACACCTGCAAAATTTTAGGAAAGCATGGCTATGTTCCACCTGTATTTCTAAGAAATGGTGATGGGAAAACAGGTGTGTAAGTTTATCAGGATGATATCTTTCATGGATAGCTTTTAAACTTTTATCTTCAGTGTTTTTCGTGAATTACACTAAAAAGTTACGGTTGCTGATTTTACTGTTTTATTCAAAGAACTGTTGGTGGAAAGCCAAAATTTTACAGGTGAATGGGTATTATGTTTAGGGATTTCTGTTTTTCATTAAGGTAGATAGTTTTATTCTGCCACCAACCCTCTTCCATCTCAGTAAATTGTATTATTTGCATATTAGTTGTGCATATGAAATTTGCTTACTTGAAGCCAGGGAAAACATATTTTCCTAAATTTCACAGCAAGAATTTGTACATTGACCTCCCTTCCTTCTGTTTGCACACATTTGATGTATTTGCTCAGGGAATAGATACTGTATAGCAGTGTATATGGCAAATGATAGGGTATAATGAACAGAAAATAATCAAGCATCTATGAACAAAAGAAGTTTTGGAAGAGGTCTGGTCTAAATGTCCTTTCACTTACAGCAATGAAATTCCTATCAACTTAGTGGTGGATCAGGACCATACAACAACTGAACAATTTAACACAAACACATTTTGGGGAAAAAAATAGTTTTAAGAGGTAACTGGCAAGAGAAGAATAGGTAATATCACTAAGTTATACTGTGTGAGCAATCATTAATTGCTCCATTTTAAAAGAAACTCTTGTTCTCTCAGTTTAAATACTTAACTTATCTCCTCTGTGATTCCTATCACTGAGTGCTCTTTTCTCTTTTCACAAACTAGGATTTTCATTGTTTTATCTAGGCACTCTGAGATCTCATATTTATCACCCTGAACCAGACCCGAAAGTTCCTGAGAAAAAAATAATTTAAACATGTATGTGAAGCACAAAAAATATAGTGGAATTACTCCCTTGATCAACATTCAATATGAATTCGAGTACTCTGTCAGAGCAGAACTTTTCTGAATTCATACATTATCCAAAAAGTGTTCAGGTTGTCTTTTGAGTTACCTAGGTGGGGTAGTTTGCAATGAAGAGTTTTAGAAGCTTATTTACAAGAGAAGAAAGACAGGAGAAGACCCCGCTCACAGGAGCTGTGGACATCTATGCTTGACCTCACTGAAAATTCAGGGACAGCAGATGTGACAATAGGAGTATTAAGACAGGTTGGAAAAGAGCATGAAAACATGTCCTCCCATTATCCAAGCTGACCATGCTACTGTGAGGTTAAGAGATGGAAGCTGATGATTACGGTCTGATTTCGCCAAAAGAGCAGGAATTACCCAACTGTGTTCAAGCATAGGCTTTTATGAGTATACCTATGAAAGTGCTGTCTACAAAACAGAACACATTCTATGATTATTTTCAACCAACTCCAAAAAAAACCAGGGACCAGAAGTCAGACAGGTTCAATGGAACTGATGATACCACACAACACTCTCACCTGATTCCTATCTTCATTCATGCGTGCATTGGATAGCGGGCTACGGAGCAAGCAATGACAGTTCACAGCTGTGATTTGGAACAGTAGGAGCTATCTTGACCAGGTTACTTTGCTGCCTGGTGTATCAGTTTCACTTTCAAAAACTGAGGGCAGGCAGTAGCACTTGCTTAGAAGATAGGGACAGAAGGGTAGAGAAGACAATAAACAGCAACACAACTAAATAAATTCATGAGATCTGTTCCTTTCAGATACATTATGGAAGGTGTGATTGTGTTCATAGGCAGGGAACTGAACCTGCTGCTCCTGCAAGTCCCTATTTGATCCCAGGCTCCTATCTACCCGTAAAGATTATCAAGGAAACCTTTTCATCTGGTAAGGTCATTGCTTGCAAAATTTATTTGGCAGCAGAGTTACATCTTTTAGCTAGCAATTAGACATCCATGGCTAAACTAAAGAGCAAAGGTTGCTTGGCTTAATCCCTACCTTCCAGCTTTTCAACACGGGGTGAATAAATGACGTAAGAACTGCACAAGCTTATGTTTATTTATAATACTACATACCCAGCAACTCTAACCTGGAGCACTCTTGATACGTTTTTATAATGCCTGTTTCTTCATTAAGATTTCATCATCCACCTACGCTAAAAAGCTACTTCCCCTTCACTTTGTTATATCTGCTTTTACCCGCTCCTGTTCTTGCATTATTTTTTTAATCTCCCGTTCCTACTTTACATGCACTCTCAAATTTTAAACAAGCAAAATTTGTGCATTAGTGTGTCCTTTTCATCTATCATTTATGAATGACAGGTTCTTTGGTACAGCTTAATGGTATGAGAGAGACATTATTTTAAACATTAAAGTGAAAACCATTTACAACTATGATAAGAGAGGTCTGTTGACATTAAACTTTAAAACATGCACAAGGTAAAGGCAAGTAGTTGCTCCAACAGGTGAGAGTACTATGCATGTGCTTTGTAAGGGAGTTTGTTCAACACAAGAGCTGTCTCTTTGTTTTCTCTGTTTGACAACCTGTAGGATCTGGTGCTTCAAACAATGCATCTGGTAATCAGCAGCCACCAGAATTTGGTGACTAAAAGGTATTTAGGGCACAGTGCAGAGGATTAATTGTTAAAAATTACAATTTTGTTGGAGGAAAAATTTTTGTACCATTTACACTGGAAAGAAATAACAATAAATAAATCAATCAATCTAAAGAGTTAAAGCTTTCTTTTTACACTTCCTGGTCGCACTTTTGTCACTTTCACACTGGACTATCACTTCCTTTACTGTCCTCTTCCATTAAAACTATACAATTCTGTTGTAATATACCGGCTAACACTTATCTTGCTGTATTTTGTTCCGTTCTGTTCAGCAGCAATTGCATTCTGAGAAGCATCAACATAGTTAGGAATAGTAAATAAAAACATCTGTATTTTATATCATATGTACTTGGATTGAGTACTGTTCCTAACAGTGTTAGACATATTGATTGAACAGAAGATAATACTAGAAAAGAAAAGGGATCTTATAGAACTGCTTTCAGTCTGATTTTAGACCACAGGGAAAATGTAGCAGATCCCTAAGGGTAGAACTGTTGCAAACATGGCACAGCTCAGACAATAGAGAGGATAAATACAGAGATTAACTTTTTCCTAGTTACTTAGGAGTCATGCAACTTTCGCGTCAACTTGAAAGATGATGGCAGAACCTTACTGATAAAGCAGACCTCCCACAGCAAGAATGAAAAAATGTATCTGGGGCATGGATGACAGATGAGAAAACTCTGATTTGACTGTAAAAGTTTTTTAAAAAAAAGTTATTTTCATGCAATACTGTATTTTTAGTTGCCTCTATTCATACAGCTGCTTTAATCAGCAGTGGTGAAACAAGTGGTGTGTTGCAGTCAACTTGCTCAGAAGGAAGGGATAATGGCATCCAGAGGGACCTTGACAGGCTTAAGATGTGGGCTGATGCAAACCTCATAAAGTTCAACAAAGCAAAGCGCAAGGTCCTACACCTGGGTCGCAGCAATCCCAGACACACCAATGGGTTGGGCAGAGAGGTGATTGAGAGCAGAGCAGCCCTGAGGAGAAAGACTTGGGGCTCACAGGTGATCAAAAACTCAACATGAGCTGGCTGTGTGTGCTCACAGCCCAGAAAGCCAATTGAATCCTGGGGGGCATCACAAGGAGTATGGCCAGCAGGTCAAAGGAAGAGATTCTGCCCCTCTACTCTGCTCATGTGAGATCCCACCTGCAGTACTCTGCACAGTTCTGGTGTCCCCAACACAAGAAAAACGTGGAACTGTTGGAGCAAGTCCAGAGGAGGGCCATAAAGTTTGTAAGAGGACTGGAGCACCTCCTCTATGAACACAGGCTGAGAAAGTGGGGGTTGTTCATCCTGGAGAAGAGAAGATCACATGGAGACCTCAGGGTAAACTTCCAGTATCTGAAGAGGCCCTACAGGGGAGCTGGAAAGGGACTCTTCATCAGGAACTGTAGTGACAGGAATAATAGGTACAAATTGAAAGAGGAAAGACTTAGGTTAGATATTAGGAAGAAATTTTTCACTGTGAAGGTGATAAGACAGTGGAACAGGATGCCCAGGGAGATTGTGGATACCCCAACCCTGGCAGTGTTCAAAGCCAGGTTGGATAAGGCATTGAGCAACCTGGTCTAGGGGGAGGTGTCCCTGCCCATGGCAGGTGGGGTTGGGACTAGATGATCTTTAAAGTCCATTCCCAACCCTTAATATTCTATGATTCTATTATTCTATGATTTGAAATTTTAAAGTGATCTGTGAGTACAGAACATTGATCACTGATGACAGAAAAATCTAATGAGTCATTCAAGTGGTTTACATTACTGACCCATAGAATGTAAGACCCAACCTCTAATATATTTTAATAAAAAGACAAATAGCCCTTAAGTATCCTCCAAGCATTCAAACACAGTCCAGGTATTACTTTTCAATATTCATGGAGAGCAACATTTAATTAGAAAAAGAGATCACTCAGTTTAAAAGAGAGAGATGGCATACAACAGGTGAAAGAACCTGTTAGAAAAATCATCAGCATGACTTACCTTGTAGATTTTGCAATGGCAAAGTCATGATGCCTCCTGCTGCAGCTGCTGCTACCAGTCCTTGGATGTTGGTGAGATTTGCTGTAGGTAGAGTTAGCACGAGTCCTTGTTGGCCCCCCAGCTGCCCAGCCATGTTGAAAGGAATAAGGATTGGCTGATTCAGGGCTGGAGTGCCTCCTGGCATCACCCCTGCTACTGCTGAGGCTAGCTGCTGGGCTGTCAGTAGTGGCTGTAAGAAACCACAGACACAAACCTGTTTTACTGTGTATAGCTCAGTATTACACACTTACAATTCTTCTGGCTTGAGATCTTTTCGTGTGCCCTTACAGACATGCACTGCTTCCACTATCTTAAAGCATACATTTTCACCAACACAGAAAGGTTTGACAAACATGACAGTCTGAAACTGTAAGCCTCAGTCATGTAGCATAGTAGTGATCCCAGCTGAATCTAGACTGGAAAATTCATTACACATGCACCAAAGATAATTTATGAGCAAAAGAAGACCTAACTCAACTTAGTCTACAAGTAACTAAATGCCAACATTTCAAAAAAATTCCTGGTTGTATACTGATTGATAACAGCAGAAAACACTACAGCAAGAACCACCAGAATTTTTGTGGACCAAGACTGTCCTGGGGAGTGGAAGAATATTGAATATCTTCTTAGAGTATGGCTGAACTTGGATAAAATTGCGAAGTGACATGGGAAGTATTTTAAAGTCTTACAAAGTGCCATCCTACTATATCTACACACTGCTCTAAAGAAAATAAATATCTGGCATAAAAGATAATGAAATACCTTTACTAATACAGGAGCTCTCTCTGACAGACATAACTGTCAGAGACAATAACTCTACATTAAAATTGCACAAGCTTTTTAATATTAAATTATTATATTAATTTTAGAAGTAATTTGCATGTAGAACTTCTTAAGTTTTATTTTAGAAAAACATATAAAATCTAATCTTGCCAAACTTGACTTTTAAAATATACAAAATATGTACATGTTCTGTTTTTGTAACACTGAATGCAGCCAAAAAGAATCATATTTTCTGCATTACACAGATCAAAGATGATCAATCACAGTTATTTATTTTTCATCAAATTGCACGTCTTGATTAGTCAAAAGGAAAGATACTGACCTGAGGCCCAACAGGGAATGCAGGATGGGACTGACTGGGTTGGTGCTGGTCTGCTGGGTTTGTATCAGGCAGCACTGTGTTTCCTCTGGCCTCTGAAACCCAGAGAACAGATTGACTTTAATATCAAGCCTGGGAACTGCCACATTACCTTCTACTCTGATGTCACATAACATGAAGCTGAAAATGATATGTTAAAGTGCTTTATCAATAACTCAAGCACTCAAATCGCTTATCAGCTGCATAAATTATGCTAACGTTCATTCAGACCAGCCAACTCATTCAAAGAGTTACAGAAATCTGACAGCAGTGAAACTGAAGCTATCATCAACCCAGCTAATGTGGGTTGCATTATACATCAATTTACATACAGTACATGAGCACTCCGTGCGTGTGGGAACTGCATTTTTTTTACGCTTAGGTGAGCATCAGCCATTGCAATTTCTGAAAGCAAAAATTATCTGAAAAACAATCAAGTCACATCTACTTTCTGTCTTAATAAAGTATTTTCTTTTGTCAGTTACTGTGGCAGCAAAGGCTCTACTATGCACAATAAAAAGGCACTGTGAAAACTGAAAACTGGTATGCTTCCAAAAGACAGCTTGTTTTTTAAACTGCATGTGGAGGATGAGCAAAATTCTGAGAAACCAAGGATTTCCAGCATTTATTGAGATGATCAATATCCAACAATCGAACTACACGCTGGGCACTAATGACTTGTTAAGCATAGAACACAGTCCAGCCCTACTAGATTTTGCTGAAATCTTCAATACATATTAGAAAGGGAGGAAGAAAAATAAAAACATCCTATCAGTTGTAAGAATTACCAAGATGTTTTCAAAACTTCATCCCAATCCTCCATTTCCTCTGGGTGAAGGGCTCAACTGATTCCCAGTTTTTCAGTGCTGATGGCATGATCAGGCCCACATCGATTTTTGAAGTTGTAAGAATGACAGCAAGTATCAAATGTAGCTGCAAGAGTACTGTGATCTCTTATTAAGAAAACCCTGGCGATGGCACCAGGTTTCCTCGTTGGTACGATACCTCCTGTTTTGGTTTTTTTTTTCTGATGAGTGGTTGAAATTTCATTCTAAGTAAACCTTAATAAGATGCTCTTTTCCAATGTTTGTCCTATGAATAGTAAGATAATTCTGAAACAGTTTCTTGGCACACCCTTGTGCTGTAAGGAAAAAGGATACGATTCTGTCATAAATTTTAAAGAGGGTATTATCAGCTCATTTAAAACAAATTCCTTTATATATTCTCCAAGGGGAACAACTTATAAATAATGGAAATGTGGAAAAAAAGCCACCTTCACCACATTAAGGTTCAAATAAAATTGACTGCTACATATTATTCAATTGACTTCTATCTCTACAGCAAGTTGTCAATCATAACACCATTTTAGAATTGGATTAAACAATAAATGTGCAGAGCTATTATGCAGAAATCTGAAAATCTGATTAATTTGTAATATCTTTGTGTGGCCTCAAAAATTCAGAAATGGACATTGCTCTGGGAATACTTACAAACGGTCTATTGAAATATCTGATTTGGAACTAATAAAAACATACAAAGTTGCTGACATTTTATAAAGTGAATTCTACAGAAATATGTTTGCCATTCTTATGATCACTGTCATTTAATAACAACAATAAGCTGACCTATTAATCAGTGAGGATTCCAACAATTGCCTAGTAACATGCAAAAAGAGACGCAGTCACTAAATTTTTTATCTGCAATTTACTCATTCAAGTTAAATGAAAGGAGAAAAATGTAACCACATATGCAAGATTCAGTGAAAACTGTTTCTTTCAAATGCATAACAATCCTAGTGCTGCTGCCATCCCTAAGACCAAAGATAGGGTTTCCCCAGTATGATTTCCTCCTGTACAAAATAAAGCACTATGTTACTACACATAATTTTTCCTTTGGTAATTTCCACATACTGTTATGGTCTTTTTTTTTTTAATCTTCACAGCTGTATGTATAAAGTGATATTAGATCGAAGGCTCAATACCAATGAAGATATCACTCCCCATTCAGATCAAATCTTATAAGTCAATTTTGTTTACGTAATTTTAAGGACTGAGAATTTTGTCTTCGTGTGTGATTTAATTAATATTAAAACAAGCTCCTGATAATCTGTCATATCATTAAATCATCCTATGAAATCTTTGGGGAAAGACCAAAACCAAAGTCAAATATTCATTAGAATTATATTTTATTGCAATTTTATACCTTGAGCTCTCAGAAAATATGTAAGAAGTTCTGAAGTAATATGCCTGTGTTTTAGTATTCTTTTTTCCATGGTGCAGCCATCCAAAGAACCACTGATTTCTGTTCTCTGTACCATAAGGACTTTTCAGTATTTGATCACACAATCTTTACGTAGCACAAGTTGTTTATACTGGACCATCAAGCCAAAATTAATTACACTCCCTTCCTTTTTCATTGTACTAATTGGAATCACTTAGGATTATATTCCTGTCACACAGTTACTCACCACAGATGATTTTTTTAAAATTTCAGTGCTTAAATGCTCTGCCTGCTGCTTCTAGTTTAGTTTCCATAGGATGCAGTCATCTCAGGAAAACAGCACCCACTTTCATGTGGTCTTACATGGCATCCTATATGAAATTATCAATCCTGTATTCTCTGATTGAAATTCTCAGATCTCTCCTGCCCCTTCTAATCTACCTGCTATAACAAACACTCAAGAGTCAAGAAAATGTGCAGGAAAATCTGCCTGCTGGGCTGGCACTAAATACAGCGAAGCAAGGATTTCAGGGTTAAGGTCTGTTGCATCACACAGTGACAGCATTTTTTCCTTGCTGTATGCTGCATTCACTGACACATAGGTCAACACTCCAAGGAAGGCAAGGCAGAGCACAAAACATCATTAGAAGGCTACTTTTCCTTTTCTGCCTTATAAAAATATATTTCTGACTGGGGGGATTCCCCTGATTTCAAAGGAGTCAGAGAGATCTATTTCTGATTTCTCTACTCTTTCTGCTTCCGAGATTCATTGCTATGAATTTGGAAAAATAACTTCATGAAGACCAACTGCCCGAAACTGGCAGCACACAATCCTCTACACTGTTTCTCCCCTCTGTTTTACTGCATTTATTTGGGAGTTGATTAGTTCCAGATGCCAGAATGACCTCTGCAGGTAAATTATTCCCTTGTCCAAATTCCAGTCCTCACTAACAAAAATGGACTGTCAAAATCTAGCCTAGATTTTTGACTTGTTCAGATCCAGGCCATTACCTCCTCTTAGGTTATTCTCCAGCTCCGCTCAGCCATCTATCAGTGAGGGGTGTGTCAGCAAGGGACCAGGACTTAAAACAATGCCTGTGGGGTTGGGGAACTACCAGCAGTACCTTCTCTGTCTACAACTACGTTTTGAAGAGATTCTGCTCTCATTACATCCCCAACCACTGGCGCACAGGGGGCAGGGGGAAGGCAGTAGCAGGGCTACTACTCTGAAAAGAGAGCCAATTCTTAACACGTTTGCCTAGGCAGGGCTCTTATAACTAACTGAGTGCTGACAACACAGCCTAAGTCAATAAGTTTGCTCAACAGTACCATATGAACAGACAGGAGTGCCACTGCCATAGTACTGCCATGACTGTAGACAAGGCTTTAATATTTAATAAGCAGTATTCATCATATGTGATTCATCATAAATTAATTATAAATTATATAATACATACGTTCACCTCTCATCCTACCAAGGGACTGGAAGAGCATGACACAATAAAAAATTGAAGTGCACTGTAAACACAGTAAAATAGCCTTCTTAAAATAAAATATTATTTAAAATGAAGCTAAGTAAAACAAAGGCAACCTTCTTCTCCCCTTATCAAAATGAGAAAAAAAATTCCACAAACCAAGTGAAAAACCATGTTGTACAATATCTGGTTTTAAAAAGAGAAAACAACAAGAGAAACATCAGAAGAAATGCCACATCTCAAGGCCACCAAGCTTCATACAAAATTACAGCTGTAAATGTACTGGTTATAAAAGGCTTTCCACAGTTTGCTTCTATTTTGTTTCTTACACATTTACAGCAACACAACAGGTAACTCAGTTCTTAGTGTATCCCAATGCCCTGTGATGGCGAGAATGCTCCAATCCCCCACTTTACAGCTAATGGTGAAAAGAGACTCCAGTATGGATTCTCAAATAAGCACAGTTTAGCTGATCTCCTCAGCTGTAGTTCCACTGTTCAGGAATGCATGGATCAAAACACAAAACTGCTCTGCAACTCCTTGGCTGCTCCAGGAGTTCAGCAGTTCTGACAAGGTGAACCTGCACATGCTCCCCAGCACCCTCACTTGGACGCAATGCCTGTCCCAGCTGCCCTTGTCTCACCTGGTCTCCAATGTTTGCAAGGAACCTGCAACTGACTGGAAAATGGAACTATACTGAACAGCATCACAGGATAGATGATGGAGTGCACTGAACTTGTATGTCCATCCCTACCCTGGCCCTTCTGTGCCTGTGTGATTGTGCCTGCTCAAAGGCATGATGCACCCCGGCATTTCTTCTCAAACTCTGCACCAAAGGTCACTCAAAGCCAGTGCTCATACCAAAGCATTGGACTAGTCTCAGCAGATGACTGGATATGAACAGCTTTCTCATGATCTTCATCAATGAATTTGTCTCACATTTGTATGAAAACCAGGGGCATGCTGGACCACCTCTCCTTAGCATTCAATGCTTTGACAAATAAGCTGGATCAAATTCAATAACACTAGATTTTCAGTAATCAAAAGAATATATAAATCCTTCTGAGATTTAAGCAAATATTTCAAATGCATTAAAATTAATAAAAGAACACATTTCAAGCAACTGTTAATATTAAATCTTTAGCTAGTTCCACAATATGACATTAAATTACTCATATTTATCTCTCAGTAACCATAACAATAAGAAATCAAAAGTGTACTTTTTTCTTACTCACTGAGACAACTCACATTAAAGATACAACTTTGAGAATTAAACCATTAAAGTAAAAATACTGCCTGTGAGAAAAAAGTATTACCTTTTTAAAACTAATAAACTAATAAAATAAACAATCTGAGCAAAATATAGCTGCATTTAGATCATAATAAAGAGAAAAAGGAAAGCTTTTTGAGGAAAGTAAATAGACCAGCTGATAATATTCAAACTATCAGGTATGGTGTGTGAAAGGCCATCATCTGATTAAAGTAACTCAGCTCTTCACTAAATGAAACCTTAACTCTCAGCAATTACACCAAGAGCAATCTTGCTGAACAAAATTCAATAGCTGAAAGAAAAAAATCAACTGATAATGAAGAAATATTACATTCCCTCCAAACAGTCTTCATTCTGCCACAAACCACCATACTTTGGCTCTTAATTTCACTATTTTCATTTTCCTGTTGCATCAGAGCTTGGATATGTAGGAGGAACAGTTCACAAATTTCCACATTGTAAAACACTAGTAATCAGATTGTTGCACAAAATTTCATAAACATACCTAAATTTTACAATACTTGCAGGAGACAAAATTGAAATTTTATGCTCATTCTATTTTACATTGGTATTGTCCTATGGTTATCAGAGGAGATATTCCTGTTACCTCAGCAAAGAAAATCAATCTCATAAATTACATTAGAATAATGATTCTCCCACTGAAAGGAATGAATTTAAGCTTAGACCTTTCATATCTAGTTTGTTAGACAGTTGTCTCCTTCCAGTCCATGACCAAGATGTGGCCCACAATCCAATTCTTTTGGATTGTATAAGATTTCCCTAGGTATCAGGTTATCCCACAGCTGATTAAGCAATTTCCTGCTGACCTGTACTTCAGATTTTAAGTTTTTATTTTCAGGCAGTAATTGCACCCTCACGAAGAAACACAAGCAAGTGTGTAGAATTCTGGATGTGTGTAGAATTACTACCAGCACCTGTTAACTCTGAAACCTAACAAAACTGCAATGTTGATGTTATTATTTTACTGTTCAATCATTTCAGCACAACATACAAATACTGTGCACATCTTCCACAAAGTCAGATTGTGTCAACTTACATAACTCTCATTCTTAATTTTCTCATACCTATGTACAAAGCCTTCTAGTTTACCTTTGAAAATGTTTGTGGTGTGATAAGGAAATGGTATATTGATTTACCAATATTGACATATATGTCAATTCAATATCCTATACAGAAGAGCTAAAAATCCTACATTGAAAATGAATTGAATTAGACAGCAGTATGAATAGAGCAGATTTGCTTTACTGAGTGTATCATTCAGTACTTAAGTCAGTAAAACACCAATGTTTTATACTTATCTGAAATTGCCCTGCAGTTGCTACTGCAAAAGTACTAAAATCATCCAGAGAGCTCAAAGTCATTCTGCCAGCAGAGTATAGAATGCCATCTCTCCCTGGTCCCTGGGGATATTTCCTCCTAAAGGATCTTCACCCACGATGTGCACACAGTAGCTGAAATCACTGGCCCCATTACCCCTATGCATAGAGTTTGGTTTGAATTTATGCAACTGCATCTTTCTGGATTAGGATTGATAACATTAAAACTGCATGACTCTTTATAATGAAAATAAGACTATTAAAGTGATTCGTGTTACAGAGGACTTCTCCTGGGCAACCACGAGTCATATTTACCACCTAACAAAAATCTACCATACCAAGGCACAAAATCACAAATAACTCAAAATTCCAGTTCTCCCAAGTGCCTTAAGTTTTCCTCTTTCCCATCTTTATTTTTGCCCCTTTCATTGTCTCATCTTTCTCTTTTTCTCTTTTCTGTAAGTGAAATTTTTTTCTTATTGGTGCCTATATGAATATTCTTCCACTTCAGATAACTCATGTGAGAAAAGAAGTGTTGCTACTGCAGAAAAGGTGAAGGGATATAATTGCAAAAGTATGTTCTTTATTCAAAATAGACTCATTCTACTTTTCCTCACCCACTAAGTACAGTGCATAAAAATCCCTTGTTAGTGGCACATACATTTTTTATGAGTTGGACCCTTCTTATTGAGAGTTCTAGTTCCTTTTATAACTGTATGCATTAGCACAAATATTAAGGCCACAAAGACCCTATCAGTCTTCTCTGAATTCATACAACATTTCATACTCACTGTTTGCTGTTAGTGCTGGTGAATGCAATGATGATAAAGGTTACTCACCAGAAGATGGACAGTTGAATGCATTATTATTTCATGTTGGGCAGCTGATCCCTAGCTAAGAAGGGCAGGAGGCTTCTCTAAATTAAACTTTCCTTTCTTTCCATCCCTGGAAGTTTACTAAATGCCAAAGAGTGAGCACATTAAAGAACATATATTTTGGAACATTTATTTTTGAAACTGTTACAGTTTGCCATCTTTATAGCTGTCTCAGATTTCTTTATGATTTTTTACAGTGTTTATCTATGCATATTGGTCTTGTTCCTAATAGGGAAGAGGACAAGCTTTCCATCAAAAGCCCAACTTGCCAACACTCACCCTCCCCACCTGACTTCTATACCCTTCCCCCAAATAAGCCAGATTATGAAGATATCTTATAAAGATATATATTGCTGTTTGCCTGGGGAACCCTGCACGGTTACTTAATATGTGTTTGGCTGTTGGCACTACAGGCTACTGAAAGCCAGGCAATACAGGTGGACGATCTCTGGTGCACAGTATTTCAGGCTTCTGGGTGAAAGGAAAGCATAGTATGTCTGATATATTTTGCTTTTCACAAGTTATGTTGGTAGACTAATTTCAACGGAGAGGGCACAAGTAGGTGGCTAATGACAGAAGTTCTACTCACAACTTTAACAAGGGACTGGAAAGAAAAAGCTGTAAGGTGGGAAGCAGATGAACCTAGTATTAGATCAGTCCTATGAGAGCCTTTTTAAAAATTCAAATCACCTAGTTTTGTGAGAGGAGAATATCCAGTTAAGAAAGGAAACATTCAATTAAACCTAGTAAGAGCACCTCACAGCAGAGACAGTGTTTAGCAAAATGCACCCCATAACATATGTAAACATCTCTTGGAGCAATCTGACCAGCAAGTATGGTAAAGCAACAGTGGTTTATCACCGTTGCTACTGAGTTCACTGGTTTCACCCCTGTCGTGTCTTTAACACTCTCTGCTTTGGTCTTTACACTGCCCTGTGGGGCAGCTCCATCAAGTGTCTCATTACAGGTTGTTCAGCTGTTCCGACTTTATCGAGACTCTTGAAAGAGCTGTCCCACAGAGTGGCATAGTGTAGGAGTCCAGCTGAGATCCAGGAGGAAACCTTAACAGTGGCAGCAACTCTGTATGCAGGAGATTACACTCCTAGATCCAACTACATCACAAAACTGGTCTTCATTATAAACCTATTTAGCTGCACATGTATCTTCAGAAATTCCCAGCTACAAAAATACAACAGCCTTTCAAAAGCAACCAGTGCCATTTGATATCTGCAGCAAGTTCTCATGATGTGGCTCAGCAGGGTGAGACACTGTTTCAAATGAAAGCGTTGGCTGGAAGCTGCAGAAACTTATGGTATGTATGCCTGCAGATCTTGTAAATCCTGAACTGAATTAACTTCCTTCTCTTTATTATTGTCTGAAATTAGTTGTAGTGGCTGTTTACAATGAGCTTTTGCCAGAAGTTCCCAAACACTTTATATTTATGTTTTTAAAGAGCATTTAGTCTTCCAACCAGGTCTTGAAAAATATGTCAAGCCTTACCATCTTTAAACCAAGTTTAAACCACACAGCAAGAGCTTTTGGCTTGCACTCCTTCCCACCCCTTCAATCCTTCCCTCCTACATAGATCAAAAGCTAAAAATACAAAAAGTAGCTAAAAAACTAGTAGCCAGCATTATCATAGTGTCTGTTTTTAAGGAGCTAGTTGCCAGTCAATGACAATAAACCATGCTGCAGCAGCCACTAAAATAGTCTTTTCTACACTGAAAATACCCTAAAATAGATCTTCATAGAAATAACCAAGTGGTTGATAAACATTTGGACACTGTTCCTGTAGCATGTTGATCTTGCCTTTATGTGAGTCAAAGGATTATAAATATGTTGGATTAGTTTTCTAGGGAAGATTTAAAAATACAGCACGGGTTAAAAAAGCTTTGCATGTAAGGGGCATACATCCCAGCACAGCTGAATTGCATGAAAGATCTCCTGGTTAGTAATGTCTTGTCATGGCAAGACCTCTTTGTAACAACATGCCGTGAAGGAAGCAAAAAAGCAAAAAGAAGCCATACGACTTAGCTCTGCCAAAATAGCAAGTGGCAGGCAACTTGCTTCAAATAGGGCTCTGTGACACATCCTAATAGGATTAAATTTTATGGAATATAATGTTTCTAATCCATGCGAATGCTTTTCTTCGTATATATACACATGCCTCTCTACATATAGATACATAATTTAAACAAATCAGTTTCCTACATCACTTTCATTTTTATATTATTGTTCTGTTTACTTTTTCAGCATTACAGTAATTGAAAAATAACTACTGGTAAAAGATGCTATTAATTTAAGTGCATTCATAGTGTGTTATGTCACTAATAGACTTCAGTAACACTCTTTCTTTATCCTTTTTACAAAGCATTATTTTATTGTCCTCCTAATTTCCACGATTTTACTTCCACTTAAAGTTGAGTGAGGGCTTTGCAGAATTCTATTATATTATTGTCCTGTCATTTTTCTAACTGCATTACACAACAACACAAAAGCAGCATCAGCTTCCATTTGTCAAATTACTTATTTTGAGGATTATGTCAGATCTCAGACTATGTGTACGTGCCTACTAAACATAATTTGGAGTTGGGCAAAAAGTAATCACTGATTCCTCCTAAAAATGCTTCTAAAGAAAAGATTCTGAAACTATTCTGTAAGAGCTCTGACATCCGACTTAGACCCATCCAGCCCTTTAGAAGAACCTAGCTATATTTTAAAAATATAAAGATAACATTTAAAGGTACATATAGACAAACAGATTTGAACTTCTTTGTCCATACTCTCAACTGAGCTGGCAGAAGCCAGTCTTCATGTGGAAGCCACACAGTTGTGCTCACATGGTGCTCTACAAGCGCACTCTGTGCACCTCTCTAACACAGAAGCTCTATTGCTTCTCTGCTCAGAGAAGCTGTCTTATGTCTGGCTACACACAGAGCACAGAGAACCTGGAGCAAAGAGAACCCTGGGTCCACCTTTCCAACAAGTCAGATCCTTCAGTAGCCGAAGATGGGTTAGCACACCTGATGTGCTTTATGAATTGGACTGCTGTTGCCTTCCTAACATCTTTTAGTGTGCCCAGCTTTGAGGATATGCAAAAGATAGCCAGGGCTGGTTTGAAATAGCCAACAGTTCCACTGTCTATTCCTTACAGCTGTCATAAAGGAAAGAAAAATCAGGTGTTAATCTGGCAAAAGGAAGATTTAGGCCGATGCCCAACCATTTCCTGTGGGACCTTCACCAGCTCTTTTCATCTCACATGCAGAATGTTGTTGGGCTGTCAGAGCATTGAAAAATCCTGGACCAAAGGAGCATGTCAATTGGAGTGGCTGCATCAGCAAGTATTGCCAGCATGCTGCTTCCTCCAGTCGTAGAAAGCAGGATGCAATAATTCGTATTTCAGTCATTGTGAAGAACACAGCTTGTTTGTGCTAATGTGTACTTTGGACACGTATTGTTACAATAGCAGGCGTTTTACTTAACATTGTTCTAATGACTTTCCTCCAAAGAGCATTTCTGGATACCACAACTCCCTAAGTGGTAACAATGGATAAACATCAGCTTGAGAAATGCAGGTCTATATTATTTATGAAACTGCAATTCTGTAAATAACCCAGTTGTTTAAATAATATGTATCTATGTAATTGAGTCTTCTGTATACAAATAAATAAGGCTTTATTGCAATGTCAGAAGTTAACAAACCAGTCAATAAAATCAATAACTCACTTTTTCTTGCTTATATATCTAACTTTTCTCCACCTTTCCTATGTTCTCTGTTTGTTCTGGTTACATATTAACACTCTGAAGGATATATAGCTCTTGTGATACTGTTCAGTAAATGGTGATCGGAAGTCTGAAGAAACACCACCTTAGCAATTTGATACTCTTCCTATTTATTGTGTACTGTAACATATATCTCACTGGTATAAATCAGAGAGAAACTGTCTTGATCTATACATCAGAGTACTACAGATTTTTAATGTGAATAGTTATATTAATGTCTAAGTAAATTATGTTCATATTGATACATTTAGCTAAAATTTCTCCAGTCCTGGATTACATTATCATATAACCATTTTCAAAACAGCACTGCCAGATTATAACACTGAGCTTCTTATGCCTGTGTGGTTAAGGTTGTGTCAGCATTTCCATTATGCTTCACATTTTTCAAATATTTATAACTTGGCTGTAAAATTTGCTTTGGCCTGAAACTTGGTGAACCAGAAATACAGTTCCACAAATCTTTACTCAAGAAAGTTGTCCATTCTATTTCAGTCAGAGTGTTTCCATTAGCTGGGTTCTGCCAGATTACAAGTCAAGCTCAGTGTTTATGAGTCTGGTTGTTTTATTTTCTTAATGAAAAGCGGATTGGGTCCTTTTAAAAATATTCTTAAAAAAAAAAAATATATGGAAGGACTGGGAAATAAGTCTTGATTTTGTAATGTGATTAGGTCCCTAACTCAAAAATCCCTTGTTTTCATTACTTCGAAGAAAAAGAAAAAAAATTAACAGCAAACCTGCTGCAATGTAAAAAGTAGCCATGGGGCAAATGCACTAAATTTTGTTCCACTAATTACATTTTCTTGTGGGTTTTCATCTGGGATCTAGCACACCTCCTAAACAGTGTAAAATTGGGAGGGCTCCAAATGAGCCATTCTCATCTATCAGGAATACAAACATGCTCACAAAAGCTATCTTATTATGTATGCTCCATGAAGGCTCCTTATTCAAAAATATTTTAACAGATGTCATGCTGGATAAATATAATGGCTCGTCTGAGGCTTAGAAACACTTTACGCACAGTAGAAACAAATTTGGGTAGCATTTTTCAAATTGAGTTAAGTCCTTAATGCACACCCACAGGCTTACTTAGACTTATAGATACAATATCTTTTTTCTTTCATTCTCCTTAGCCAGCTGAGCACATGATCTGTTATCAACAAAAATTTTCCTGGTCTGATGCTGCTCTCTTGGTTCACTGCTGAAATATATCCTAACTCTTCACTTGGCTTCTGGATGGGATTTCTGTGAAGCACTGGATGGCGGACAAATGTAAACCCTTTCTGCATGGCTGCAGCAGCCTACAGATTACCTGCAGAGAAACACAGGAGATGCGTGTTTTACAACAGCATCCTCTGAAACCTTTCTTTTTGAAAAATGGCCACAGACAGGGTTTGCCCAAAATGCCAGAGAGTAGCGACACATTCCTACTCTTTGTTAACCTACACTCATAAGCAGTCTACTAAAATAAACTTGAGCATGAAGCACTCATGACACTTCTTTATGCTCCTGGGTAAGACACCCCGGTGGACAAGTGTGGTACTACTCAGGTCTTAGAGAGGTTGCAAGGCTTTGCAAGGCTTCACAAGGCTTCTTAAGAATTTAAATATTTTCTTTTAGTTTACACAATTTTGTTTGGTATTGAAAAATCCGGCTTGGCAGCTGAACAGCTGCAAGTACATAGTTAATACCAAGCAATATCTATTGTGAACAGCATGAAAATTCCTTTCATGGAAGTTACTTTCTTCTCCGTAAGTTTCATTTGATATCATATAGCAACACTGAGACAAATTGTGGCAGTAAGATACAGGCTTGCTGTTTTATATTAAAGAAGGTTTCCTTAAAGTATTCTGACTTGCGCGAAGTTTGAGATCTTAAGCATGGGGTTATATGACAGCCCATGCACCCTGACCTTTCAGAATAGCATAATGGTTTTGTTGTGTTGTGTCATGTGCTGGGGTGGAGGTTATTACAGTTTGCAAGCAGGAACGCTGGGCATTCTCAGGGGAGCCTGCACTGCAGCTGGGGTCTCAAAGTACAGTCCTTACCTATACTTCCATGCTGGGACACCCTAGCAGCAGTTCTGGCAGTTCAGCTGTTCTGAAATACCAGTGGGCTAAGCAGGAGAGCGCTGTGGTGCTGCTCTGCAGCGCACAGAGGGCCAGGCAAGGGATCAAGCAGCACAAATATCAGTTCTCCTAAGCCACAAACAGCAGAATTAGAGGAAGATGGAGAACAACATGGTGAATGTGAGTTCATCTAGCAGCATGTCTGTCAGTGCTTGCTATTTTTAGTAGGCACTGATGTTTCTGCATAAGGCATTCTAGGGATAGCTCCTCAAAATATTAGGCCACCATCAAGTAAGGGAGAGTCACTGCTGACTTATGTGAGTATGCTACACACTGTACCCACAGGAGCAGGGCCCACTCTTCGGAAAGTGAAGGCATGGCAGCACTGGCTACCTACAACATCAGGCAGCATGAGGAGTATGCCCCTGTTCTTGAGCTCCAGGCACTGAAATAATTTCATATCAGAACTTCAGACTGACCCACTATAGGAGACACAACTCAGGGAGTAGGAAAAAAGTGGTTTAGTCATTGCAAAGAATACTGGCATTTATGTCTCATATCTAGGTAAAGGGAGTGCTGGTTTAACTTTCATTAATTTCTTTTTGAAGTACAGAGTTGTAAAGGGTTGGCTTCTCTTTCCTGCTCAGTTTCCCCTTTTTCTGTGCTGTTTTCCTCCTCTTTGTGAGTATCCTTGGACAAAACCCCTGAAACAGTGGCTTCAAGAATATTAAAAATATATGGGTTACTTACTTATGTTTTTGAAGGCAGGGCAGGTCTTAGAAAAAAAAAATCTCAAATGAGAATATAAGGCAATTTTAAACACTACTTTTTTTCTGATAATGACTTTGTGTTTGGAATAAAAGAATATTTTGCATTAAAATGGGAACAGTGGAGGAAGTCAGAATAGATGGTGACAGATCCTGCTAATAACCCAAGGGGTTAAAACATATCAGGGCATCCTGGAGGCTGGAGGCACCATACAATTCACCCTCTCATGCTGGAACAGCAAGTAGAATTTCCCTATTAAGAGCAGCTCATCTTCCAAGAGTATTTTCCTACCCTGCAAAGACAAATATTTTCAAACCCAATATCATATTCACATTCTACTCTTCTACTAACCAATGACATAAATACCTAAATATTTCAGAACTATAATATAATGCAATAAGATTCAGCATAATAACATCCATCAGAAAGGACAACTTAAAAGAAAAGCATTGCATTTGCTGTATGAAACGATATATAATGATCATTGCCGAGGAATGGATCAATCTGGCTCCAGTGGAGCAACTGCATAAGCATTCAAAACAACAATAACTGCAAGCTCTGTTGAGGTACTTTTCTTCCCAGTGTCATCCCATTTTATTGCCTCTGAGCAAGGCTGAAAGTCATGCTGAAAAAAAATCCAGAGACAGCTTTCTGTCTCTGCCTCCATTCCTGAAAATCTTGATTTTACTAATAATTCTCTGTTGGCTAGCAAATTTCAGTTGTAACACATTGAGTCCAATTACAGCCACCAAAAATCCTGGATTTTATGGGTTTACAGTGTTTGGGGATTAAGAGCAAACCCTGTGACAAAACAATATGTACATAATTTGCATTTGAAAAGAAAAGCTTTTTGTTTCAAAATCCTTTTGCCATTTAATTTTTATACAATTGATGCGAATAATGCAGGTAATTAAAAGTGTCGTCATAATTTTCCTGTTTTAAGAGAAGAGAAGAGAAGAGAAGAGAAGAGAAGAGAAGAGAAGAGAAGAGAAGAGAAGAGAAGAGAAGAGAAGAGAAGAGAAGAGAAGAGAAGAGAGCCAAAACTGAGGGTTTGTATTTGGAAGCCAGATCTCACCGAATTGTTCTCCACCAAGAACCAGAGTTTTCCATCACATTTCTACCCCACAGTTTAACAGAAAACTTGGTCCAAACCAATACCTGAATTCAAACAGCTCTCTGTTTCTTTAATATGCTCCATTTTGGTGTTATTCTCAAGGGGTATGCTTGAAAGTGGCAAAATATCATGACAGCCGTGCCATATACCAAGACATATATCACAGCATGCTCAATCAGTTCTCAGTCCTCATGTACCACAGGCTTTTTGGTTTCTGAATCCCCAAAGTTTTCTGAGCAGATGTGGATTCATTTATACAATCTCAGCCTATGTATAATAACTTGTTTTTCATGGGTCCTCAAATGCACAAACTGGAGAATAGCACCCCTTTCCTACCTCCTTTAGAAAATTCACAGGTTCTGGATCCATTCATTTTCCTGAACTCATTTGATAGATTTTACTGATGATGGAACACAAAACTACAGGGCATTACTACTGTAATGCCAATGAATATCAAGAAATTATCACTCTCTTTTAATAAGTGACAAGAAATACTAATTATGTGGTAATAGCAGCTGACAGCATTATTAGCATGACATTTTTTCATCTCCATTTACCTTGAGGGACAATTTCCCAGAGATAATAAAGGCCAGGAGTGAATTCACATCCCAAACTAAGTCAAACACAACCCACATTCAGGATTTTTGAAAAGGACTCAATTGTGTGACAGACCTGTACAGTCTTCTCCTTCCCATGTGCTACCACAGAGGCAAACACCTGAGAACACACCAAAGTGACAGCCGTCAGCTTTCCAACTAACAAGGACTGTTTCAAACAGCCTAGCTCCACAGTCAATTTTGCATCAAACTCCTATCCTCTACAGATTAGACAAGAGCAGTGAAAACTGAACAGGGGGATGCACCAAAGCAACCCTTCTGGCAAGGATTTTCCATAGTCCCCGCCCTCATCTGGCAGGACTGTAGCAAAGCTCCCAGGTGATACTGGGAATTTTTTAGATCTCACTGTCACCATAGTAAGTACACTTCAACAGTGCAAAGTGCTTAGGCATCGCTACCATCCCTTGGGTTCAAAAGCTTCTACAAAACTACTTTGCACGGCATTTTCCCTAAATCCATTTCTTTGGCATTCCCTACCATTTATACAGACTCACAACTATTTCAGCCAATCCCCCTGTGTCACCAGGCAACCATCTACTTTCACTCAAAAGTTCATCACTCTGTCAAGGTATAAGGGCCCATTTGCACAGAAGACCCAAGATTATGTGGGTCTGGCTACCATTAGAGTCATGCATTTGAATTATTTTCTGCCCAGTAAGCCATGAATAAAAATGACAAAACCCAACATTTATTAGAACAAATATGATTAGCAAAATATGATTATAGCTGTCAGTCATTTCAACAGCAATGATGGTGCTCAGTGAAGAGTTTCCAGTCATTTACTTACTATGGTTTAAATTCTTGGAGAACTTTGTGTAGCTGTTTCACCTGTAAACAGTACATAATTACCTCACTGTGTCAATCTGTATTACAGAATAGGTAAAAGGCCCTGCAACTATTTTTTCTCTCATCAAATTTCTCAGTAAATATTTGGGGTTTTTTCTTTTTTCTTTTTTAGAGGCCAAGTCCAGGGGTGGTAGATTTCTTCCCAAATTTGCATCCACTTGTTCAGATTCTGCCCTCTGACATTCATGCAGTTCAGCTAAGTATAGGAGAATTCCAGTGGATCACTCAAAAAGGTGAATCCTATGAAGGTCTGACTGTCCTCCATCTCCACTCAGAGTTTATAGATCTCATCTGGACATGCATTATATTAGGCAGGCATGCATCAACATCTTTTAGTGACCAATTTTAAGCGTACACATTTCTGTTTAATTTCAGTACAACCAGTCACACTGCCAACATGTACAGGCACAGGGATTAAGCTAAACAAAACCCCTTCTGCATGCATGTTTTTGTGCTTAAACATCATGTCCTCTCCAAAGAACATGAAGATACAACGGCATATATTTCTGCATGTGTTTCTGCATCTACTACATCATGATGTGCTGGTATCCCTTTCATTGCACCTGTGCAGTGCTTCAGATGGGGTAAGCATTAACAGCTGGGTTAGGGAGAACACAAGAAAAATATTTTTATCAGCAGGATAGGCCCCCTGATCTGGGTCACTATATGAGTTCAGTGCAGAGGGCAGAGCAGGGTCAGTGTGGAGTGAGGGGAGCTTAAACAGCTCAACTGCAGCTTAAACTGAAAGTGTTAATGGCTACTTCAGAAAGCATTCATCTTTGGGCATCTACTCCTGTGAACAGTTCAAACACATAAAGTGACTTACAGTCTATTGGACCCCAAAATCCTGTAATTGGACCCAAAATTGGATCCTGACCCCAAAACTCAATCCTATGAGACTGTGCTCTGGCAGAAAGAACTGGAAAAGCTTCCATATTGAAGCAAACCATATTGAAGCAGCAAACCATATTGAAGACCTTGTATCCAAATTTTTGCACAGGCACAATATAATACAGTTGAAACACCTTTGGTTTCTCATATATTCATTCCAGAAGGTAGGACAGCTTGATAATGTGTTATACAAGAATTCCTCTTCTCATGGAATATTGCTTGTTTCCAAATTGTACAGCAAGTTGTACAGAGGGGTTGTCTGACTTCTCACACGGAGAAGAGCATGCCCTGCACCAACAGCAAGCAGAGCTTGGTATGTCCAGACACACAAAAACATGGATTACTCGGGCTGGCAGCATGAAACATTGAGATTGGAAATAAACCAGGCAGCAGGCCAGGAGATAAGATCCAGGGTAGCACTTTGTATACTAAACCATGTCTGAATCAATGCTCAAAATAACAGACTCCCTGCAGTCCTCCCTGTCACTCAGTTGACATGTTGCTCAACTCCATGTTGGCCAACACATTCAGAATTTTCAGTCTGGATTCCCAGGGGAGTTTTTCGTGGTTCTGAGTGCTTAACAATTTTTAAATTATTCAAACTCTGCTGATTGAGAATTAGTTAATTAATTAATTAATACAAGACGATCTAGATTATTTAACACATGCCTCTTTGGTCAAATTGCAGTTTTGATGCTGAATTAGATACATCTACTCTGCAAAGGGAAATTGCCCTCTCTAGAGATTTGCTCCATCCTTGTGGCCAGGGATACTCTATATGGGCAGTGAACTTACTGTTGCATGATGTGACACAAACTTAAACGATTTCAATAAAAAGACATTAACTGATTTCCATAGGTTTGATACAGTATGTCAACATCATGACACCTTCTAATAAAGACCAGGAAGAACATTTGAAAACAGTGCTGTTTGCCAAGGTCCCAGAAAATGCTGAACCACTCCCTTTGTCTCCCCCAAGAGGAATCTGAGTCCCACATCTGAGTTAAATATTTCTTAAGACATGATCTCATCATCCTTCCAGCAAATCCTTCTTATCATAAATTTATCACACATTTAAAAGTGTCTTGGTTTTCAGATCTGTACCAGGCACTAGCAGACAATTCAAATGAGAGAAACCACCACTATTTACATGCATCAACCTAACATGAAGAAGATAATGAATATACTTGCCCACCACTGTTAGCTACAGCGAGAATAACTCAACGAAGGAACTCAAGTGACTGGCATTATCAAACTGTGTACAGATCCCTTTTGTCACCCTGGTATATGTACAACACCATTCTGTGACATTCTGTTTGGAAAATTTGTTGTGATTTCTGTTGCTTGCCTGAGCTGGTGGGAATTGGTATCCATGTCTTCTGAAGGCAATAATCCATGACTGTCTTTTCCCCCCTGTCTTCTTCCCCAAATCTTCCTTAACTGTCTTGCTAACAGGAGGAGACATCTATTGTTTGTGAAGTTTTCAGGGACACTTAATCTTGCAAATGTAGTTAATCACTGAAAACCCACTTCCTGAAAGTCAGAAGTCCTCCTCTTAGATAGTAATAACCCAATTATAACTATGCTCAGGGAAAGAAAAGGACACAAAACCTTATTTTTCTTTGGCTATTTAAGAACTATGGAAATTCCTCACAGATCTCTGGTGGCCCTCATATCTAGACTCATCCATTTGTCTTATTCCCAAGAGAAGCCAGGCAAAGCTTGAACAGAAAAAAGATTGAGCACATATAGCAGAACTGTTTCCTCTCTTTTCTCTTATCTTTCATATAGATGTTTCTCCCCCCTGTAATCTACATTTTAAAAGAGGGGAAAAAAGAAAGACAAAAAGGGGTCCATAAGCATTTTGGAAGTCTAGAAGCTCTGCAGTCACACAGAGTAAGATACAGTTCATATTTGTTTTCCAAAGACTTAGTTCTAGCAACCTGAAACAACAGAAAAGTTTCTCTCCCTGCATCTAATTGTTTAGACCAGTAAAAAGGAGAAGAAAATATGTCCCCCACCTACTTCATTGATGGAGAAACTCAGGCACAGGTACTAGACTGACTGTGATCTTGCCCAAGATTGACCTGTCCAAGATAATGGTACAAATCCATGTCGGAATTGGAACTGACCTTTCCTCTGGAGCTGTTTTGTGCCCAGACGTGAGCTCAAATGAAAGGAAAAATCAACCACAAAATAACAGCAAATGTTTTTGGTGTCTGGAAAGGTAGAAAATGGTGGAGACAAAAAGTTGCACATGAGATAAACGCAAGCATTCTTGCGAAGAACCTAAAGAATATCAAGCTGTAAAAACTCAAAACATTCCACACAAATGGATGAGAAACTGCAAACAAGATATTTTTAGGCTTTTCAAAAGAGGTGATATTAATAGTGTATCCCAAAAGGGCCAAGTGTAACCTGTAGTAAGAGACAGAAATCTTTATAAGTTTTTGAATCCTCCCTGTGTTGCCCCTGTTTTTCCCCTCAGAAGATGTGAGATGCCTCTCTTCTTGAGCCATAGAGCATTGATTGGATTCACATTCTTTTCACTTTATCCTCTGCCTCTCATCCAGTGAAGTACATGAAGCACTCTGATCAGTGGAGAAGATCATTCTGTCATCCAAGGTATTTGTTAAGGTTCTATATTTAAATATGCATTGTTTGCAACAAAGAAATAAAGCAATGAGAGGTTATCAGAAAATTAAAGGCAGCTATAAATTAATTTCTGTAATTACTATTCATTAATATTTAATATATTTATATAAAGGATAAATCTCCTCAATTCCCAAGGCATCCTGCATGTAATAATGTGGAAACAACTTATCTCCTTCCTGTTCTTGAGACTGGAGTTATAATAACTAGTAATGTTAAATGTGATTTTTTAGATCAATAATAAATAAATACATAAACACTTCCCTCCAGAATGCTCCTGATGTTATTCACAAAATTAAAAAAAAATAACTACAGAATGCCAAGGGACTTCACAACCATTTCATTACTACCATCCTAATTGCATGTGGTGGAACTGCATAATCAGTTTATTGAAATTGAAATCTTTGGAACTGATTCTCCCTACAGAGATTAACAATAAACATCCTGTGCAATAACACAGTACTTAATGTAATATAAACATTACATGCACCAATCTTTAAATATCCCTTTGCTTCACCTGCTGGAATTGGACATTTTTAACACTCTTGTGTTCTGCCACTGCATTGAATCAAATATCTAATTTACAGACTGCAAAATACAATATTCCCATATTACAATAAATAAAGGAAGATACATTCAGAAAACAGACACACACACACACAATTGGTATAAGGATAAGCAAGACTACATTTAATAAAGTGGAAATAAAGCAGACCCTTATAGAAATCTGAATGGATTTTCATGCACAATATAAAAGAAATTGCTTCTGCTTCCCACTGTGTCCCTGTGCCTCTGCAAATAACTAGGCTGATACCATAGCCCTGATCCAACCTACTCATACTTTACAAGGGGACTTTATTCTTGTGAGTAGGTCCATTCACACAAGCAAAAGTATTTTTCATCCAGTGCATACCCAGATATCAATAGGAGTTCTATCTAAAAAAGAGGTTCATATTTTAGTTTGCAGGATTAACACGGTAGCAATTAATGACACGACTAATAAACATTCACCTGCACATTTTCAAGTCAATATTCCCTCAACACAAAGAAATCAAAACCAAGAAAAACATGTTCCTTTGCTTTAATTTTCAACAGCAAATCTAAAAAATGCTAAGGTTTTAGTATGATTAACAATAAATTGTTAATAATAGTATTTCAAAATTTGTTGTCCTTTTTAAAAATCAAGAAAA
>VZTH01008810.1:636-75898 GCA_013397815.1 Aleadryas rufinucha | reverse complement strand
GGTGCCGGTGCCCCGCGTGCGCGGAGGGAACGGTGAAGCCGCGCGGGCGGCGCGTGCGCAGAGAGCGCCGTGAGGCCGCCGCCGTGCCCGCCGCCCGGAGTGCGCTCTGCGCGTGCGCGGGGCGGGCCGTTCGAAGGCGCGTCCGGAGCCGGGCTGAGGAAGGCGGGGACGAGGTGAGCCCTGAGGGGCGAAACCGGGATCCGGACCGAGATCGGGATCCCGGGAAGGCAGCGGGACTGCCGGGATGGGCTGTCGAGGAGGAAGGCTCGGGGACGGGGCTCGGGACCGAGGGGCGTGAGGGTGGGCAGCGCCGGGAACATGGCGGCGTTCCCTGAGGGGCGTCCTGTGGCCGCGGGGACCCGAGCGGGGCTGCCCGTGCAGAGAGCGGGGTACGGGAGGATCGGCATCGCACGCGTTGGACATGAGCCTTTTTTTGGGACAGCTCGTATATTTATTTATTTTGTGCGTGAGGAGTGACTCGGTCTCCTGGTGACGCCCAGGCGGGCTGGGGCAGAGCTGAAATCAGGCCCGGGGATGGAAATGAGCTCGTACCTGCCTGCAAAACGCGTTACAGGCACTGGCAGCGATCCAAGGAATGCTGGTACAGGAGTGCTGCGGCACAGCTCGGATGGGAGTGAGGAACAGCAGCCCAGAATAACCAAGAGAGTTTAAAAAAAAATTGACCTTGTTTCCGTGAAAGAATAGAAAAGTGAGAAAGCAGAGCTGCTGTCAAATGCTGAGTGGGGAAAAACGTTAAAACATACCAGGATGGAGTCAAACACTTTGCTCTGTGTGGTGGAAACAAGGGGAATTCTCCAGGGAATCCTTTTGTCACCTCAGCAGTCTCTGGCACCAGGCCTGGTGCAGTACACAACTGGAAAATAACTACGTTTTTGAACAGGCTTAAGATTTCCAATTTTGCATCCCAGTTCTGTAACTCTTGAGTTATGATTTCCTGTTTCCATCCTGCTTTACTAAGCAAAAATGCAAAACCAAATAATTTTCCTTTTTAGGTTTAAATACCAAGTGAATAAAGATGTCAATTGTCACAGTGCAGCTTGGACAGTGTGGGAACCAGATTGGGCATGAGGTGTTCAGTGCTCTCTGCAGTGACATCCGTGGCACCCACGGGTTGTGTTCCAAGAAGGAGAACGAATCCTACTGTGAATCCTGCAAGGAACGGTTCTTCTGCGAGGAGGAATCTGGAGGTACAGCTTTAAAGGGCTTTTTTTCCCCTCTCAGGGTCTGCTTTCAGCACACAGAAACATCAAGTGGTTTCTTTCTTGGAAGATCTGTGGTCTCTGGAGTTCAGATTTGGTTGTGACACAATAAATGGTTCAGCAGAAATCAGGGCATGGCCAAATTCTTTCTGTATTGTCCCATTAAGGGTGTGGCTAATGTGGGTGGGAGGAATAACCTGGGATGTTGTATCCATCCAAGTCCATCCATCTCACCTAAATAACTGGCACTTTTTCCCTGATTTTGTTTTCCTTCCTGTGCAGTACCTGTCGCCCGGGCTGTGCTTGTTGACATGGAGCCCAAAGTGATCAGCCAGACCTTATCCATGGCTGCCAGCTCTGGCCACTGGAAATATGACAGCCACTCCCACTTCTGTCAGAAGCAAGGCTCTGGGAACAACTGGGCCAACGGGTAGGAACAGCTGCCTCAGGCTTCACTGAGAGAATTCTGCAGGCTGATGAGCAGCTCACACTCCCTAGGAGTGGTAATACAGCAGTGTGAGAGTTAAAGTAAAATTTGCCTTATGAATAACTTCACCTTTCTGCTTTGATTTTGGTATAACCTGCCCTGCCTTGCTGTTTTGTCTGTTACCCCACAGTTACTCTGTTCATGGCCCCAGACACAAAGAAGCAATCATGAATCTGGTGCAGAAAGAAGCAGAGAAATGTGACCGACTCGGGGGATTTTTCACAATAATGAGCATGGCTGGGGGCACGGGATCAGGCCTGGGAGCATTTGTGACCCAGTGTTTGAGAGATGCTTTTCCAACCTCATTCACACTAAACCACGTTATCTGGCCCTATGGCACTGGGGAGGTGAATGTCATATTGCCTTTTAATAGATAATAATAGTTTATATAGAATTTATTAGCTTATAATCACAGTTTACTTTTAAACAAAATATCTCCAACAGAAATAAACTATAAAGATGTCAAATTTTACACTGAAAAAGTTCCAGTGACTCAGTAACACAGCTAAAGAATTTTCACCAAAAAATCTTCTTGATAATTTGAGTGCTGAAGTGATGCAGATTCACGAGAAGCTCTGTAATCTAACCAGAAATCTCCTGATATGCTCTTACCTCAGCATTATAATCAGTTCCCAGGCAGATCTTGTTCCAGCATGTTTGTATGGAGAGAGATGGATAACCTGATTTTCACAGGTCTTGCCCTCTTTCCATGAAAAACCTCTGAGCTCCTGACCTCATTCTACACTCTGGCAAAGAAAATGAATCACTTCCTAAACTATAACTGAGCAAACAGCAGGAGCCAGAGGATTATAAACTAGAAAGAGATTCAGCTGTGTGACTCTTGTTGGTGTGTGGTTTTTTGTTTGCTTCCAGGTCATTGTTCAAAACTACAACTCTGTTTTGACTCTGTCACATCTGTACCAGTCATCAGATGCCCTCCTTGTCCATGAAAACGATGTCATCCACAAGATCTGTGCCCAGCTGATGAATATCAAACAGATTTCCTTCAGGGATGTGAACCAAGTCATTGCACACCAGCTGGGCAGCGTTTTCCAGCCCACTCACACAGCAGGAGAGGGCTCAGGCTACAGCAGAAACCCATTAGGTACCAAACCCAACATCCACACACACCTTTCTGGAGTCAGTTCAGCTGGGAATCAAAGTTCTTCAGTCTCCTTGCTCAAGTATTTGGATACATCCCAAATTTTAAGACAGGAAAAGACCAATTTAGAAGTTCAATCCCAATGTAGCAGAGTCAAAAACAGATCCCCCCCAACTTCTGGTTTCATTCTTTACCAAAACAACCCTGTTTCTCCTTTTTCAAGTGATCACAGACACCCTTGTACTTATTTGCATTTCAGAGGAAATTTGTGCAGGGCAGTAATTTTGGACTGATTTTCACATCTCACTTTGGGTTGGAAGTTTGGATGAACTGAAACAAACTGAGAGTTTTGTGTTTTGCTCAGGCAGAAGAGGTGAGCAGACAACTGGATAATAACACACAGCAGGCTGACATTTGTACTTCTAAGGAATTGGAGAAAGTTGCCCATATTTCTTGTAAAATTAAACTTTCACATCTCTCTGGAGCTCAGAGAGTCCTTGAGATTTTGAGCCAGACTAAAGTGAGAAAGTCTAAATTGTAAAATAAAAGGTGCTAACACCCTGCATAGAACTCAGTAATACACAGCAAGCCTGCATGGCTTTGAAATTGCTGAATCTCTGAACATTCCTCACTCTTCTCCCATTTTAGCTGCCTTAGGCAATACTTTTATCAATCGTGAGCAGCTGTTGATTTGTTCTTTCAGGAGATTTAATGGAGGCATTGGTTCCACACCCGGAGTTCAAGCTGCTGGGCCTGCGGAACATCCCCCAGATGCCTGAGAACTCCCTGCCTTACAGCACCTTCAGCTGGCCCGGCCTCATCAAACACCTGAGGCAGATGCTCATTGCTAATGCTAAAATGGAGGAAGGTAAATAAACACCATTCACTCACCTTCAGTCTCCATCACTCTTTAAACCTTTATTTTTACAGATGGAATAAAGCTGATTGTTTTGTGGAGCTCACAGTTCAGAAAGGAGCTGCTGCCCTCAGCAGGAATTTGCCCCCACAAAAGCAGCTGCTCCTTTAACTGTTCCCTCAGCTGCCACAGCAGCTCCCACATTGCTCCTGCTCTGCTTCCAGACATCCCTGTTAATTACAACTATTGAAAATACACAAACCAAACTAACAGTTTGTGGCTGTGCACTTAATTTACACAACTCATTTGGAACATTCCTTGGATAGTGAGCTCTGCTTCTTTTTCTTTTTACACCTCACAAAAACCAGGCTCAGCTCTCCCATATAATTTACATGGAGAATTCAGTTACTGCTCCCAGTTATGCAAGGAATGGGCTGGAGGCTTGCTAAGTATAGAAACAGGTATCCATTTTCTCTGGCAGAGTGAGTGCCAGGCAAATAGTGCTGGATTAGCACTGGTTTTCTGTGGGAATTGTGTGATTGCTGCTTTAATTCATGTGCAGCAGCTACAAACTCCAGTTTGGGGCACAGTGAGAGTTCCCATCTGCATCTTCACAGAACATTAACTTCCTTTTATATCTCTTTTTCCCAAATCCCAAAGGTATTGACTGGCAAGTACGACCACCACAGCCAGGCTCCTCCATCCCCTCCACAACCAAACCTCTGCACTTCAACACTTCCATTGCCAACCTGGTTGTCCTGAGAGGAAAAGATGTGCACAGCGTGGACTTGGGTAAGAGGGAGAAGCACAGCACCTCAGGGATTCTGATTTCACATCTCACTGCTGTCTTTGAAACCATGTCTGATGCAAGTGGAAACATCCAAGACCACATGTTTGACTCCTAAGGTCAATATTCCCTCTAGAAACATCTCACTGTCCAAGGCCACGTTGTCTGATTGCTTAGGGCTGTTGTGTTTTACTTCTGAGTTTCCTGAAGCACTTCAGGGAAGGAGGAAGAGACTCAAGTCTGTGTATCTGGAATTCTTGGCTATAATGTCTGAAAATACAGTGAGCTGTTCCTGGAGTGATGAGCATTGCTGGCAGCTGAAGTATCCACACAAGAGTGCTTCTACATAATCCAATGAATCTGTTTCAAAGTTGTATTTTCAACAAGCTGCCCACTCTGCAGATGTTTTCCCAGGCCTGAATTGATCTGACAGCATCGATCAGGCCACACAGGGATCAAGTTTGGGTTTTGTTGCTGTTTCTGCTACAGGAAGTTTCCAAGATCCCTCATTATACACATCATGGCTAAACCCTCAGGATGCTTTCAGTGCATGGAAAACACCCAGAGCATTTAACAAGTATGAGAAATCTGCCTCTTTGGTCAGCAACAGCCAGTTCCTGCTGAAACCTCTCGACAGCATCGTAGGAAAAGCTTGGAATATGTTTGCTTCCAAGTAAGTGAAAATAATTATGCTGATACTTCACTAATAATTGCCAATATCTTCACTGATTTCTAATGTCTGACCCATTCTTCACCACACAGAGCCTACCTTCACCAGTACACAAAGTTTGGAATCCAAGAGGAAGATTTCCTGGACTGCTTCACAACCCTGGAACAAGTTATCTCCAGTTACACCAATCTGTGATTTCATTTTTTTGTTAAAATGGTCTGAAATAGAGATTTTCTGAAAGAACCAAGCTGGAAAACCTTCCATCAACTTCCTCAAGTATGTGAATTATTGTATTGGAGTTACTTTTCAGTCTTGGGAGCAGTGTGTGTGTGTGTGTTTGAATAGCAAGAACTGAATCTGAACTGAATATATTGATATAATCATATTATTCCTATTTAATATATCTAATAAATACCTATTTTTCAATACATTTGCTATATACTGTAGATATGTCTCTGAACATCATTTTTGGCACTTCAATATTAAACTATCATGATCTAATATTTGATGAAAATTAAACAAGTGCTTGACTGCAGCAGTCAGGCATTCCTGATCCTCCACTCTCAAATTTTCATTATAACACTTTGCCCTCTGAATGCTTCAATATTGATAAAAATGCACAGAATCAGAATTGTTAATCCAAGCCCCATCTGGGTGCCATTCAAGATACAATTTGCTTTCCTTTAAAGCAAACCAAGATTAAATTCTATTTCAAGGACATTCATTTTGACAAAACAACAAAAGTTTTGAAGCATCTTTTAAAAGAAATATGAAGAGTTTTTCATTTTCCTGTCATTTTCAATTTATATTAGAGATGATAATTAATTATATCATTTTCTGACCATTTCACTTAGCAAAACTACAACTCCTGTTCTTCTCCCTCTAAGTTATAAGTTAATTAACTTGTTAATTATTTAAACATACATGAGATGAGGATGGCTGGAAGATTGCAGATCTAAGAGCCTTTATTTGATATAATAGAATTAATAGAATATATTTTATGATTTCCAAAGTCAATTTAAGGACTTGGCTCTTTTTTGCACGATTTTACCACGACCACAAGGTGGTGCCCTGGGAAGCTGCAGCTCCCTCCTGGCAGGAGAAGGGATGGAATGGCTTGAGAAGGCAAACACTGAATTAAAATAAAATAAAAGAGTACAGTAGAATTAAAGATTATCTTGTAACACTGAGCTTTCTTTTGCCTCTGTCAGCTTTTCGTTAATGGTAGGGAGAGCTTTGGGAATTGTTGCCATTCCTCCCCCATGGCACACTCAGTTCCCATAGAAATAATCCCACAGGCCAAAAACTAAAAGAGTTGAATCAGTCTCAAGGATTTTCCCTTGATAAATGGACAAATTCCACAGTGCACCTTCAGGTTTTAGTGCCATTTCATTCAAAAGATGGCAGCTCAGAGCTGGGGCCTGCTCTGGTCAAAAGGGATTTTCTGCTGTGTTTGTGTCCCTTTCAACCATTGTCTAATTTGGGTATTTTCACAGAAGAAACTGCAGGGACGATTGCACAAGAAGTTCAGACAAACAGCACAGGCAATTCGAGTTTGCAGGAACAAAGGGTCAGGAAAGGAGACCATGGTGAGCTTCTCCCCCCTCCAAAAGGCACAGGATGTTCAGCAAGGCAGGAATAAACTTCCCTGGTGTTTTCAGCAGATCCCAAACAGAATTTCCAGTATCAGAAATGAGAAATGGTAATTCCATGAAAAAATGGCCAAGTCCCAGGAATCCTTTTCCTCCTCACTTCACAGAACAGGTAAAAGACTTTCAAAAGGCTAAGGACAGGTAAGTTCTCTGAGAAACAAGGAACAGAGCAATGGCTCATTGTACTGCTGTAGCAATAAATAGCTTTATTGCAGAAATAACCTCATGTTATCTCTCTGTATCCATAATTCTGAGCATGAAGCAACCACAGCAGGTGCTTAGTGCCCTATGAATGATATAAACCCATAATTATTATTTATGGCACTTGCAGCTAATGGAGCAGGATATTTGGTCTTTTTTTGTTTGTTTGATGGCAGAATTTGTGCCACACCAGGAAATGCAGCACACAGGTAAGATGTCCAACTCCAAAGCAAAAATTCACATTTTAGCTGTTATAATCCCTTACTGCCCTGGAGAAGGGGCTGACAGGAATTGTTTTAGGCATCGCTGAGCTTCTTCCTGTGAATGTTTTTCAGTCCTGAAATTCTCACACCCTTTCCCAAACCAAGCTTTCATTTGTTTGATCTATGATGGGATTCCTTTATTTTTTCCCCAGGATGTGGAAAAGGTCCAAGTGACAGGAAGTGAATAGCTACTATCACATATTCATCACTTCCAATTACATTAAAAGGTGAAGGAGTAATTCTCTTATGTTATTGATAAAATTAATTATGGAAATAGAGCCTGGAAGAAGGCCTTTACTTCATCATTAACAATTACAATTAATGAGGTAGATCAAAGGGCAGCACAAGCCAATGGCTCAGAGACAGGAACAGCAGAATCAGTGGCCTTGACCTTGCTTGTTGTAGGCAAAGTCCCCACAGGATGTCCATAAACCAGGAACAATGCTCCAAATCTCACTATTGTTTGCTGGAATGGACAGGTGCAGCTCACTTGGAAGCTGACTCCAACTATAGCAGACATTTCATGAATAGAAGAACTTCTATTTGACCACAAAAAACCAAACAAAAAAAAATGCCCTACCCCCTAAAAAACAACCCACAAACAAAATAAACCCACCAAAATCCAACCCAGCAACAAAAATAACCTTTAATAACCTAAAATGCTTTAAACACAGTAAATGTTTGGCAAGTGACAGGCACTGAGGTGGTTACAGATACAATTTATTTTTGGGGGCATAAATTGGTGCTTTTAAGGTTAAATTCAGTACCAGCACAGGAAGGATGGAAATATAGAAGGGAAAAAATGTGGGGTTCCCACAACAACCAGGGTTTAATACATGAATGGAGGAAGTTGTATTCAAATTACCAGCTGAAACACTACTGAGAAACACTAAGGTACAAAAAGTTATTGAATGAATAATTCACTTCTTTCTGCATTTGCTAATAAATTTAGTAGGGATAAATATTATGAAATGAGAGCCCAAACATCCAAAAGGAAATAGGGACCGAGTGTACTTTAAAGAAATCTGCTGTTTGCTGGACACCGCTTTAAAAACTGCACAGGAGGAATCAGGAAAGTGAATCATGGATCCCATATAGCACAAAAAACTTCCAAAAGGAACTGAGCTGCTGCCTTTCCTCAAGGGCAGCCCAGACACAGCTTTTCCAGGGCAGCAGATTCCCCTGGAGCTTCCTGCTCCGGCCTCTGCCCACGCTGCAGAGGCACAGCCCGGCCGCTCGGGCGGCTTTGAACGGCCTGGAAGTGGAGCTGCTAATCCTGAATTTGAACCGTGGAGCCTTTCCGGCTCTTTCAGTCCAAGCGGGGCTCACAGTGGTCCCTTCTGAGCTCACATTGTGGGAATCCTGTCCCTGCAGACGGCCACTTCCCCTGCCCGGGTGGGGCACTGACTCAGCCCCCGCCCTGGAGCAGCACAACCCCGCTTAACCCTTGCCGGGAGCTGCAAACAAACATTCCTGCCAGCCACAGGGAACACGTGGGAAAGGTGAAAACGGCCCGAGGGAAGAGATTGGAGAAGCTGCTCCTTAGGAAATAAAGGCAGTTTTTAGAGTAAAGAGAAAGATCATGGAAGAAATGTAAATTTTAACCCCTTGTTCATACAAGCCTGAGAGATATCAGACAGTGACTCCTAAGAGAGTCACATTTATCTGTGTGAATTAGAAACCTTACTGTCTTAAACCAAACTTTTTAAAATCCCAAATGTCACACTCTAAGAAAGAAAATTTAGTAAATTGAAGGTGCTCTCTAGGCCAATATAAAAGTAAGAGCAATAAGTAGAGAAACTAAAATGAGCCACTGGTTAAACCAAAAAAGAAAAAGACAGAAAAGCATTGCTTGAGCTTTGTTTCAGTGGTTGTGTGTGAGGAGAAACAAGCCCCGTGCTGGCTTTGCACTGAAATGGGTGCGCTCTGCAAAAATGATTATTGTACATATTTGGTTCCATGGACAATGTCATGTTTATTTAAGGCTCACAGAAATACACTTCAGCTGCCTGAGAATGGTGTAATTGTGGGCAGATGGCAGCATTGGATTTGAACTTTTGCCCAGCAGTGTCCAAGATGTAATGGATCATTTACAGGAGCACGTCAGGAGAGCAGAGCCCACGGAGCCAAGTGGGAAGTGGCCTCATCCCACAGGCTGAAGGTGGAATGAAATCCTGCCTGGACTTGGCTGGCAAGGGCAGCTGTGGCTGCTCCCTGGAATATCCTCAGTGAGGGTGGTGAGAGCTGGGCACTAATTCCGAGTTCCTGCTTTCCAGATGGCCTGGAACAATCCTGAGTTCAAGGATCCATCTCTCCATGAAGTGCTTGCTGCTGGCTGTCCTGTCCTTCTGCCACTTGCAAAGAAAACACTGGGAAATTTCCTCCCCACCCCACCTTGGGTAACTCCAGCCTGTGTTAGCTGACTGTGAGTCATTTAAATCAGCAATTGTGTTTATGTAGTGATTTGAAGTTGTGAATCTCTCCTTTATAGGCCAAATTTGGGGAAGAAACTTGAAGTTCAGGCTTCAACTTGGCCAAAAATCGCTCCACACTGAGGGCAAGGAGGGCTCCAAGGCCCGAGGGATGGGACATCAGTGACAGTTTCAAGCAAAGGCTCTCAGGCTCTGCCAAACAACACTTAAACCCTTTCCTTCTTTTAATTGGAACAGATCTCTCAGTCCCAACTGAAATCTGTGGCCAGAGATTGCCTCACTTCTCCCACAAACACCTGGCTCCTCCTGGGCAGCCGCAAGGCTCCGGTGCTCCAGGGCTGCACTGGGGTTTGCCACACACAGAAGTGGGAGAGACACTTTGTACAGAAGTTAAAGGAGGCAACAGAATTAAAATCACCACTTGCAGTAGCAAAATACTGCTTTGAAAATGGTTTTTGGCATCCATTACTTGGAACTCAAGTAAAAACCAGCTTCAGGCATCTTAAAAGTTTCTTCCTTGCTGCTCCCCACCTCGAGCCTTACACAACAGCCAGGAATGCACTGACTGTGTCACAAGAGGTCAGCTGGGCTGAGGAGAGACCTACAAATCCAGGAATCTGAGAAATGAAATGTGTTGTTATGAAAATATCCTAAATATTAAGAGCTCTCCAGAAAACAGCTGCAGCAAACGAGGCACTGAGAGAGCAGTGAGGGTTTGAACCAGACCAGAGAGGTTTTGTGACCATGGCAAGATTTGCACAGTGTTGTAAATCTGAACGTGTGTTTTCTCTCTGAGACAGAGAAATGCTGAGCACAGCAACCTGCTTTTCCCATCAAAGGATGGAAAGATCCTAATAAACTTTCTGAGGAAAGCCACAGTCCCTCACAGTGTGAGCCTTGAACAAGGTATTGATGTTTTCAGCAGCAGCAGCTCCTGCAAGGGAACTGCCAGGTTATTTCCTGACAGTACAGAAGGAAAGAGGCACCACGAGGTCATTTCCTGTGGATACAACGAGCTTTGGGAAATGCATTGGCTCTCTGAAGAATTCCTTACAGGTGGTACCAGAGTCACCAACCCGTTTTCCAGGGCCACAGGAGCCGTTTCCAGGAGCCGGGTGTGGCCGCAGGGCCCTTATCAGAGCAGGAACAATACCCGAGCTGACAACTCGCTCTCTCTCGCCTCTCAGCAGGAAACAGCCGCCAGTTTCCTCATTGCCACTGCCCGGAGCAACCCCGGGGAGCTCCTTGGAACAGCCCAACAATGAACTGGGAGCACGAACAATCCCCTGCAACACGACGATGCCACATTGCCCCCGACCTCAGCAGCTCCTCCAACGAGTTCTAGAGAGAGGTGACCTTTGGTTTAATGCTAATGGAGCCACTGCTCTTTGACTCATTCCAGGGATAATAGTAATAATAATAATAATAATAATAATAATAAATTAATAAAACCCCCTCAGCACAACAAAGAGCAGTGTTAAAGCAAACTAACCCCAAGCTGGGCCCATTCCACACGTTCACGTTTGCACCTTTGTTTTACCACACCTGGACACCACCAGCAGTGAACACACTGAATGGCCTCAACAGCCTCTTCAGATGGGGTAATCACCTTTTTTTGACCAAAATACCAGTTTTTCTCCTGAATTCCCAACACATTCCAAGCAGTCACTGATTGCTGGGCTCTCCCTGTTTGCTTGTGCCTGGGAGGTGACATAACAGCGGTGAGTTTGTGTTTGAGCTCCTTCCCCTCTTGTGACAACTGACCCAGGTTGTTCCAGCCTCTCCCTCTGCCACCACTGCCAGAACAATGTTCTGCTGCCTTTTATGAAAGCCGAGTGGATGCATCAGTAAACAAGTGAAATGTATAATGAAATTCATGCCAGCACTTCATGCCCTCAATTAAGCACTTGAATTAGCAAAGCCACAGCAGGCTCGGAGAGTTTTTCAGCATAATCCTTCTAAAAATGAGTTTGCAAGAGCATATGCAAATATTTACCTTCATGTCTGAATGCATCAGAGGTGCCTCCCAGGGAAGGGGATTGCTGCACTCCCCTCTCCCGAGGTTACAGGGATCCAGCACTGATCCCTCACCTGCCCAGCACGATCCCCTCCCACTCCCACCCTCCACTGGCTGCTGCAATGAGAGACACCCGGGTGCAGTGCTTACTGATTTTCCTTCTTCCTCTCCAAAAAACCAGCCAAATTTACAGAAAAAGGGGCAGAATCTTAAATCTCAGAAGAGTCATTTCAATCACCTTCTCTCTAATTACATTCAGCCTTTAAGCTGCTGATTACAAAGTATTTTTTAACCATGTGCTTCAAAGAAAACTGATTATTTTTACCTCCAAGGAGCACACCCAACCCCCACTTGTCTTTACACCTGCCATCAATTCTGTTCACTAATATTTACATTTCTGCTTGATAATCAGGGAAACATCCAGAGTGTTTTGCTTGTGCCTGCAGCAAGAGGGAGGCTGATTCTCACAAATTCAATAATGAAGCCCAAAAGCACAGCGGGGAAGGACTTTGTGGAACAGCGTTAAGCCACTGTCAAGTGTTAATGACAAGGATCTTTTAGCAGGAACAGGCAGCTGGGGGAGTTCTGAGGGAGCTGCTTGAACAGAAGCACAGCGTGACACTGGCACGGAGGGAAGGAACTCCAGGACAGGGAGCAGCTTCCCTGAGTTTTGATGGATGTGAGGCTGGAACTGGTCGGTTTGACCTGACCCGGCTCGGTGTGACCTGAGCTTTGCTTACACCAACAATTCCTGCCAGCACAGGGGCACTGACAGCTCTCAGTGCCCTCAGGGAGCTGTGGGGAGGCACAATCCTCAGGGCAGGCAGGAAAACAGGGAGAGAACCCAGAGGACGAGGAGCTGCAGCCCTACCTGACCTCCTTCCACAGATAATGAGATTGAAAAAACCCCTCTGTCCCATTAAAGTCATGAGCTGTTCTTAGAGGGCTGTTACTTCCAGGTGATTTTCAGTCATTCCCAGAAAAAAACCACCCCAAGATACTTTATTTAGTGTCTAACTGCAAGAAACAGCAGCTAAAAATAGGGATTTGTGCCAAGATTGTTCCTCTTGCAAGAGCTCCCTTTGGGTTTGTGTCTAACACACTGAACTGACTGCTTCCAGTGTGTAATGAAGATATGTGCAACAAAAGGAAACTTGGGGTTAAGGGAGCAAAATCCATGTTTTCAGGTCAAATGCTAAAGGCTGAGTCCTTCTCTGAAGGCACAAAATGCAACTGCTGAATTATCTTCTGTGTCCACACTGGAGAATGTTCGGGACAGCAAATGTCAGAGTGTTACCACGAGAGTTCAGAACAGAGAATGGAAACAATCCAGCTGAAATAAACACTGGCAAACGTTATTTCTTTGTTTATTTAAGCAAACATAAAACTATCCATTGCAAATCCCATCAGGTTTGTGTCACTTTTGTTTCTATTATTAGGTTTTTTTTTTACCTTTTACCAAGTCTTATATCCCAGGTAGAAGCAGGTAGAATGATCACTTCCTTCTTTAAATAGTGTTAGAAAGCTTCAAAATAACAGCAGAGCTTATTGGAATGGACACATGGAAACACAAGCTGAAGAACAATAGATATATATATATAATTCACACTATATCTATGTAAACATATTGAACCAAAAGTGGGAGAAAGCTTTCAGTTTTCCTTGTGGTTTTCCAGTAGGCAAGAGGCAGAATTTTAAGACCTCTAAAGCATTTAGAAAGGTGCAGTTTGTCGGCTCAGGCTCTAGGAAAAGGGGTTTTTTCTCTTTTAGTTGTTGTTGCAGTGTCCTGATTCCAACCTGAGAGCACACATGGCATCAATGCCATCCCCTCCCAGAAGTGTGAGAGGTTAATAAATACCTGTGTCCCTCAGGTGACAGATTTGGGGACCAAAAAGCTGCTACTGGAAGTGGGGAGAGCAGCCAAGGCCTGTCACTGATCCAGTGTCCTGAGGGGAAATGGAACTCTGAGGTGATCCCTTACAAAGTGCAGCTCTGAAGGGGCTGTAGGCTGAAAAAGTGAAGTTCCAAACAGAGCTGTGGGGTTTGGAATTGTACCAGAACAAGTTCTTTGTGACATTATTGCCAGATTTAGGGCAAAAAGTGGTAAGATTTAGTAAATTCTGTTCACCTTTTAAAAATCACTGAACGGCCTTTGTGTTTTTAGCTCCCTCGTACGAACTCCTGCGCTGGGACCTTCAGATACTGGAATTGAATCTGTCAGAGCGGTCTGTGTAAATCCTCCCCACTCATTCCCAGCACTGCCTGAAGTTCCCTGTGAAGCCAAAAGACCCGGTACAAACCTCAGCCCCCAGGGGAAGCTTTACAAGGGCTTTGTTCTGCACGACTGCGGGGCCCTCCGAGCTCATTTCCAGCCCAACCAAAGACACTGATGTGCTGCTGATGCTCAATGGAAACAGCTGGGGATGGATGAGAAACGGTCAGATGAGAGATACCAAAATGTCAGACAGCCTACCGACTGTTGTTGCCATGAGATCCAACAGTCAACATCAGTCTGATAAGCTATCCGACAGGATGGTACAGCCATGGCATGGCACGACGCTGGCACACGACAGGACACGGTCCGACAGAACACACCCGGCTCCAGCCCCGCCTAACCCGGGCCCCGCGGCAGCCTAAGCTAAGCAGGAGCAGCCTAAGCTAAGCCGGAGCAGCAGCTCAGCTGCCCCCGGGGCTCTGGGCCACCTCCTGAGAACGCTAATTAGAAAGGCAAATTAATTCTTGGTGCTTACCCCCGCTAGGATAAAAATCAAACCCAATCGTTCACAAGTGATCAGAGCAGCGATACAGAGGGACAGCAGCAGGGGGGATTTATGCACTGAAGAGGGAAAAGAGCCATTTAATATCAATTCTGTTCCGTGCATCAGAACTGACACACGCCGATCAAAACAAATCTGACTTTAAAAACATAAGGTTGAAGGTTCTCTAAAGTTCTCCCACTGCTGGGTAGCCATAAAATCTGCTTTCAGCTGGAATCTTAACTCTTCCCCCTCTCCTCTCCTCCACTGCCCACGGTTCTGGGCTCAGGGGCAAACACCTGAGCAGAATTTAGGATAACCAATCTTGTTCTCTAGTTAACCTATTTAAGCAGTGGCTGTGCTTCAAGCAAGGCACAGCCTTCCTCCTTCCTTTGCTAAGCAAGAAGTTGTGAAGAAAAAAAGAACAAAAAAAGAACAAAACGAAACAAAAAAAAGAACAAAGGGTTTGAGCACCATTAGTGCAGAGGAAGGATGAGCAAACATGCACAGAGCATCCAAAAGTGAGAGAGGAAAAGAAACAGCTTCAAAAGACTGACACAAGAAATTCTGGAATGATCAAAGATGACTTTATAAAGTTTTTATATTAACTTCATTCTAAATATACAGAATAAAAAATGTTGGCTTCAGCATTTGACATCAACCATCTCTGCTAACATCATGAAGTTGGAGAGGGTGGCTTTTCCAGCGTGCAATGCAATGGGACACCGGGAATTCAGACGGAACAGCCTTACCATGAGGGACATGCAACAGTTTGTACCCACTCTGTACTCAGTTATTTACATTTTGATGCTCTTGAAACTTATGGGAAAAGCAAAACAGCCACCCTTCAAAAGAAAATGTTACCCTCAGGTCAGTCTGAAGTTAAATCAGGAGATGGAGAGCATTAAGTCATCGGTTTTGGAAGTAATTTGGATGGACAACATTTGTGTTAAACTCCATTTAACATCCCATTGTCCATCCTGTAAAACACAACCCGGACTCGTGAAGCATTTACACCTTACCTTAATATTTATGAGTTTGTCAATGAAACCTTTGCTCTAATATCCAAATTACTTTCAAAATCAAACAAAAAAAAACCTTGTTAAGAGTTGAAAATTGATGTTAAAAATTTTTCCCCCTTTTGAATAACGCTGATTTTTAAACATATGAAAAGATGTGTCAATTCTCGTGTCTGCCAAAACCCGTCCTGGGGTTTTTCCCATTTTTTCCAAGCTCATTTGGTTTTTTCTTCCGAGTACATCTTCTGTTGCAGTCGCTTGGCATAGCTCTGGGCCATGGAGTTGATTATTGATAAGATAAAGTAACAAACCATGACAATCACCAATTTTTCGAACATCCAGGACAGCCAGTTTTCCCCCTGAAGAGACAAAACACAACGAGGAGGAGAATGAACATTAGTGGACAGGACAACGGAAGAGTTCTGGGTGAAAGGGGAAAGCCTGACCGCGTCTTTATTCTGCAATTAATCAAATTAAAACCAGGAACCAAGTGCAAGCTGACAGGATTCCTGCAGGTCCCTCTGCAAAGCCGACTTTAGTCCCTTGAAGGACAATGCAGGAGGGGCTGCCAGATCCACCGGCGGGCAGATGACGAATCCCTGCTCATTCCCAGTGTGCTCCCAAAGCGATTTATTATTCCCAGTATTGTTCGGCCCTCGCTAACAATTGGTGGGGTTCAGAATTAGCAGCCCCCGCCTGTCATTCCCTGTCATGTTCCTCGCACAGAAAACAATCAGCTCGTTTGTTAACAATGTGGTTTTTTCCCTGAACTGCCTTCTCTGGGTTATCTCCCCATTAGGATCCCACTCTTTGGTGTCCCTGCAATTCCGGCGCCGGTGCCACTTCCAGCGCTTTTCACGAGAATTCTCAAGTTGTGCTTTTTGTCAAAGGAGGGCAGCAACGCTCTGCTCAGAGATCCCTGCCCAGAAATCACTGCACATGTCCTGACTCCAGGCAGAGCCTCCCCGGTCCGGCTCTTTTGTGGGAAGAAATGGCCAAAGGGACATTTCCAACAGCTACAAGTACTGCACGTGAAATGTGAGTTGGATTCACGGATTTTATCTCAAAATGCCTCAGCAGCCTAAAGAATTTCATATCAAAGCTGCTCTGTCCCATTGAAAATTCAGGGTAAGTTTTTTAAAATACTTTTTAAAAAATTTTAAATATTTTTTTCTGTATGAAAGTTTTCCTGCCCCTTGTACCTGCTCTAAACACTGCAATTTAATTTCCTTTCAAAGACTGAAGGTTTGGGGATTTTATTTCTCTTACTGTCCACTGAGCCACAGATCCCAGTGGCTTCTGAAGCATCGGTGCTGCCCAGTTTGTTACCATTTCACATGGAAAGGCAACTTCTTTCTCCTTAAATTTAACTTTCCAAAGAGGCAGCTAATGCAGAGGCACGACAAGCCACTGCTTCTGCTTTATACTTTCATTTATTCTCTACAGGATTTTAATCCAGTTGCACACAATCACAGAGTAATTTTTAATTCCCAGGTTGCTTTTAAAATGAGATTTTTATCTATTCCCTGGGTCAGTGCAGATCTTTGAAGAACAGAATCGGGAGTTCCATTGGTAAAAAACTACAAGTGAAGGACAGGCAGGGAAGGGAAAGGCGAGCCGGGGAGGGAGGGAGGCAAAGAGGCTCTTACCTGCGGCACAGCACTGTCGGATTTGTGGTGAAGTTTTATCCTCTGAGCTTCCAAATATTCTTGAAATGGCTTCTGAAGAGAAGGACCTATACTCGGAATAGCACTGATGGAAAGTTCATCCCAGAGAACAAGACAAAATAGGGAAGAAAAAAAAAAACAAAAAGAAAAAACATTTTTTTTTTAAACTTACCACTTTACCTAATCAGAACAAAGTTCAGGCTGAGCCGCGGCTCAGAAGGGAACCTGAAGCTACTCGAGCAAACAGAAACCCACGAAATAAAACATTTCATCTTTTGATCTGATACTTCGGGAGGGATGCATTTCCCCAGATCCTCAAAAAGTGCTTAAAAAGAAAAATATTTCTGAGCGAGACAGTGCTGGGAAGGGAGGAAGGAGCCGGGAGCGGGAGCATTTCCTTGGAGGCAGGAGGAGCGCTGAGAACCCAATGAATGACTTCGGAGAAGTCCCACATTTATCAGCGGCAGTTCCTGTAAGAACTGGTTTGAACCGATTAACGAGGAAATGACTGGGGCTTGTGTCATCCCTCGGTTAAAAAAGAAACTGCTCGCCCCAAGCCTCGCCCCCTCTCCCGCACGGAGCCGGCCCCTCTCCGCAGCCAAGTCCTTATTAGGACAATCCGTGCGTCATCCCTTCCCAAAAAGAATGCGGGAGCAGATCCCGGAGCGCCTCCCCCGAGCCGGGATTAACAAAGGAACAAAGGAGCGATGTGAACCCTGCCCCGAATCGGGCCGGGCTCTGCGGCCGAGGGCTCGCCCCAAAGCCGAACACCTCGTTCCCGGTGTTGGGAACATCCCGCTCTGGGATGCGCTCGCAGTTGATGCTGGGCAGGCTCCCAGCAGCTTTTCCTTAAATCCCACTTAGCAGGAGAGCCAAAACCCTTTAAGAATGGTCACAACCCTTCACAAACTCCCAACATTCAAATATAAATTCTACGAAATAAACAGCAACCCCACAAAGCGTGTGGGGAGAAGCTCCCAAAGTTGGATCCACACCATCCACCCCATCCCAACTCCAGCTGTGGGGGAGTTCTCGTTACTGACCACTTGAATTTCACCGAGAAGGGAGATTGTGATTTTTGTTCAATTTTAAAGAAATCCCTATGGCCTTCTACGTTAAAAAAACTCACCTAAATTTTGATTATTGGGTTGTATTATTTCCACTACTCCTGCTGCTACTCCAGGGAGGGTTTAGTAAAGCACACTTGAGACCCAAGATACACCAGCTGTACATCCAACAAGTTGTACAATTGACCCCCTCCCTCCGAGTGACCCCAACCATTCCCCTCAGCCTCCCGCTCTGACACCACATTCCCTTTTCCAGGCCCAAGCCCCATTAAAAACGAGCAGCTTTCTAATTTTAGGCATTTACGAAAAGCATGAAACAAAGTGTCTCATTCTCCTGCAGTAAATGCACTTCCTCCATGGCCAGGGGCAAAGGAGGTTTCTGAACCCATTTCCCAGCAAAAGGTCGCTTCCCCCGTGATTCACCGCCCCGTGGGACAAACGGCTGAGGAAATTCTGTGCCCGGACTGGTAAAAATTCAGGGAAAAAAAAAACCCTGTGGAGCCCAAAGCACGTCCCTTATCCACGTTACACCAGAGTGTGTCAATGTTCCAAAGGATTCCCGGTGTTCCAGAGCTGTCTCAGCGCTCACTGCTCCTGGGAAAAGCTCTCCCAGGGCCTCCGGGACGAGTCACGCTCGGAACACGAGGAACATTTTGAGGTTTCTTTTCTTTCTCACACAAATCCTGGGAGCCTGAAGAGCGACTGCAAGGTAATGGTTTACTTTTCAACTTCTGCATGATTAAGAAATGAGGAATATTTAAATGATGAGGGATCAATGATTAACAGGGTGGTGTTCGAGTGACTCCGTTCTCCACCGAACACTGAACTCGCTCTGTCCCCAGACTGAATTAAACACAGAACAAAGACACAAAACCCAAGTTCAGAGCCTTGAGGAGTTCCTGGTGCACCAAAACAATATTTCAAAATTTTTCTCATTAAATAATTCAATTTTTTCCCCCTTTTCTGAGCATGACAATTAATTAAGTGCACAAAATTGATTTTATTAAAGCACTTTTGAAGAACCTCAAGGTCCTGAATGTAAGGACCTCAGCTTCTAAAACTGCAATTTTTTGTACATTTGTAAAAACTTTAATTCAGAAAAAAGATGTGCAGAGATTTAAATAAGGAGTAAAAAAAGCAGAGGAAAACCTAAAAAATCAGGAATCCACATGAAATTCCTGAACTCCCATCTCGGCAGCACAGTATTAGTTACTGGTGCTTTTCTGGACAAAATTCAATCATTAAATCACCCAGTTATGTGCCACCTGATACCCGAAGGCATCATCTTACATCGAAAAATCTTAAAAAGAATTTAATTTAATTAGAAAGGAGTGAGTCCCGTGTCCCTGCAAACCTCACAAACCCAGCTCAGAGATCCCTCTGCGCTGATCCGAGGAGGAGGGGAAGGACTCGAGGGTGAATTTTGGGGGATCCGGGTGGGACGAGGCAGGGCCGGGGCAGAGGGGCCGGATTTGCATCACAATTCCTGCACTCGGCACCTTCAAAAACCCCCGCAGGTTTCACAGGACTGGAGAAGGAAGATGCTGGAAGAGAACCCCGGAATAATCCAAACCCCATTCCCTGTTCCTTGGGGAATCAAACCCATTGTCTTCCAAATCCAGAGCATGGAAGGAGAAATTCTCAGTCAGAAGAAGTTTGGATTCAGAAGTTGTTTTAGAAACACTTAATGTTAAATATTAAAATTTTCGTTTGGATTCGTTCTGATTCTCTGCTAAATTTTAATGTTTCACAGGGAATTGAAACTGAGAACAAGCTCCCAAAAATTGAACTAGCCTTTGGTAATCCTAAATTTATTAAAAACGTAACATTTCAGTCAAAACCATGCCTTCCATTCTAATACTACAACATAAATACCCATTAAAAATTTGGATTCACTGAAAAACCCCTCTTGGTGCCTGTTTTCAGAACTATTACCTGGTATTTGTAATTAAACAGAAGCACATTTATTTATTTTTAACTCAGAGCTATCATTTCTATCCAAATGACAAATTCTAAAGCTCTTTTTCCAATAAATCAATCAGAATTCCCCATCTGCCTGAAGCACCACATGACAGAGATTCAGCAAAGCTGCTCGAGGATTATTTTAAAAATTACACCAAGAACCTGCAGGGTCTGACTCCAAAACCTTCCAGCCCAGTTACAGCAAACCTGTGTTTAAATTTATTCATTTGCTTTTCCATGAACAACTGTCAACAGCTGCACCTCAAATGCCTTTCACTGCTCATGAAGTGATTTTTGGGAAACTTGAAATCTTTTCAACAGAACCTTTGGAACCACAGAAAGATTTTTCTCAAAGGCAGCAGGATGAAGCACCAAACCCAGAGGAGAAAAAATTGTATTTTCCCTGCTTACAAGAAGTGGGAAATTATTTGATATTCCAGTCATCTGTATTTTTACTAATATTAAAAATACTTATTTAAGACTAATTAATCATAAGCCATCATTTTCATCTTACAAGATCTTTATGAGTATGGGCTGCTCTTGAGTGACTGAAATCTCTCAGCCTGTGCTTGGAGAGGTTGGGAACACTCAGGGAATTAATTCCACCTCTGTAAATCCTCAAGTACAGGTCTCTAGCAAATGCTGCCTTTCAGTGTCCTTGCACCAATATCTCACAAAAAATCTCTCACACCATAAATTAGGATGTAAAACCCCCATTTTATCAAAGCACATGTGGATATTTGTTCACTTTTCCAGAGAGAAATGTTAGAATTCACAAGTGTTTTCCAAAAAAAAAAAGAAGCTGCCACTGCAGAATTTTGGGAACAAAACCATGGGATTTTTCATCAATGAAAATTTGGAAGTTTGTGGAAGTTTTACATTTATAAGAGGCCTTGAACACCAAGTGATGCTGAAGGTGATTAACCCTGATGGAAATTAAAAATGTAAATAAGAACCTCAGTGCAGCCAGCCCCGAGTCTGACCCCTGGGAACAACTGGGATCCCCCCCAGTGCGATGCTCAGGAAACTGGGAGCACTGGGAGGGTCACAAACATGGGATTTATTTAATTTAATTCAATTTTATCATGGAAATTCTAACCTGGAGGGAAAGCAGAGCCCAGGGAGGAACAGAAGGTGCAGAGCAGGCCGGGCACACCTTGGGAAGGTGATGCAATATTGAGTCACAGCCCCACTTCAGGGATAATCCCTCCAATATCCACAGCCCTCAGCTCGGAAAATCCCTTTCCCTCAGATCCACACGCTCTGGGGCTGGGACAAACACCAGCAGGTTTTGGCTTTTTGGGGGTGAAACAGCCAGAGAAAAACATCCTTTGGGAAATGCCACCACAATTCCAAAGGAAGGCAGCAGGGAGAAGCTGCTGGACACGAGAGGAGCAGCGAATCCCGGCGGGGTTGGCACTGCCCAAGGCCAGGGATTATCTCCCAAAGTGCCACGGAGGGATCCCACAGAGCCAGGGAACGTGCTGGGACCGGCTCCTCCCTGCCTGCACCTTCAGCTCCTCTCAAATCATTCATTTCAATCACACTATTGACAGCCAGGCCAGAGGGGCAAGGCAGAGGCTTTCACCTTCCCAGCAATTCTGGAAAACACCTTTAAATAATCCCAGCACCAACTGTATGAGATTCCCATTTCTCCAGTCCCCTGTGAGAACACAAAATCCATCCTGCAGCTCCAAAGCAATGTAACCTTCAGGAACAGGCACCGAATTTGGGGATTTCAGCCACCCCTCCCTCACAAGTTTCACTCCAGCACGGTGATATCGACTTCTTTGGAAGTCAGGTATTTTATAAACCATTGAAAAATAGAATCCAGTGGAAATATTTTTATGCCACTGGCCAATTAGCAAAGCTGATTCATTTGCATAACGTGTCCCCTGTCTAAACAGGGCACCTTTCTTCCTGTGACTCCTCTGAGCCTTCAATGGTTAATTTTTTTCCAGACAGTGATCTAAACTGGCTTAACGGTTAGTATTTTAATGAGCTGTCATTTCCTGTGCTGATAAAGATTCTCACAGTATTTAAACCATCCATTTCCCCGAGGCTGCACCACCAGCAGGACCCTGCCGTGACTCAGAGGGGCTCAGCCTGAGCCTGACTCAGCCCTGCGAGCTGGGGCTGCCCAAAACCTGGCTTAGGTTTAGGGAAACCTGGGGCTGGGGCTGCCTAAAACCTGGCTTAGGTTTAGGGAAACCTGGAGCTGCCTAAAACCTGGCTGCAGTTTAGGGAAACCTGGGGCTGGGGCTGCCCAAAACCTGGCTTAGGTTTAGGGAAACCTGGGAGCTGGGGCTGCCCAAAACCTGAGTTAATTTTAGGGAAACCTGGGCCTGGGGCTGCCCAAAACCTGAATTAATTTTAGGGAAACTTGGGAACTGGAGCTGCCCAAAACCTGAATTAATTTTAGGGAAACTTGGGAACTGGGGCTGCCCAAAACCTGAATCCTGGGCTCCCCAGCCCCTGAGCAGCAAGCAGAGCCCCCAGCTCCCACCACCACCCCCAGCCTCAGCACAGCTCTGGAGCTGAGCTGTTCTCTGTGCCCAGAGCTCTGAGGCTGCAGAAAATCAATCTGGTTTATGGTCAGGATCAACAGGAAGGTTTTGGGGTGAAAAGGCTCCTTTGGCAGATTGATTTGCTTCATGAGATGGAGGAAGGAAAGATCCTGGTGGAGGCTACAAAGCTAAAATGGGCCCAGGTGTGACGTGGATTCCACCTGAGCCACGCTCCAGTGCCCAGGGCAGCCCAGGAGGCTCCAGGGCTTTCTTCCCTGGGACATTCTGTTATGTTAAATCAATGCTTTCAAAATTAGGAATTGCAACATCTCTGACCTGCCTGTCCTCAGCTCTGCTCACTGCTGCTGCTCTTTGGAACAAAACTTCTGCTTGCTTTTAAAAGATTCTTTTTTTAAAACTCAATTTAGGGAAAAAACCTTTGCTTATTCAGAGTTAAATCCTTCAAGCCTTTTGCAAATAAACTCTTCTAATTCTGTTGTGATCCACTGGAAGGCTTTCAACACCAGAGCTCCTCAGATTTCAGCCACATCTGTGTCCCTTTCAGGGCACTAAAGCCATTTTTGTGTGGAGCTGCTCTGTTGTGCCCAGGGCACATCCCCCAGGTTCCTGGTGTACCTGTGGCAGGAAGGTTGTTGAGTTTTGAACCAACAAGTGCCAGGGGTATTGCTTTAACCTCCCAAAATTCCTCTCAGGAGGTTGTGAAGTCCCTGCCCAGCTCTTCCCAGCCCAGGACAAGTTTTCTGCTTGTCCCTTTATCACTTCTCCCCTCGTGTTCTAAAGAAATAACCCAAACCTGTAAGGTAAATTATTTTTGACTCAAAACCCCCCACCAATCTTTGAGCAAACTTTCCAGTTCCATCAGTCACCATGATCTCATTTGTGCTTTTTTGGTGAAAGGAACACCATGCTCCCTTCACCAGCATCAACTGAGATTAAGTTGTAAGCAAAGAATTATGGCACAAGAAACAGCAGCAAACTGGTTTGTGCAGGCAACCCTTCCAGTACCTGTGACCAAAACCTGCTTTTCTTTCAGCTCTGCAATCACTCACACTGCCCTGCAGAGCTGGGAAGGGTGGAAAGCTGTCCCACAAAAACCTCTGGGTTAAGGACACTTCAGGAGCACTGATATTTTTGGTGGGTTTCCCAGAATTTGTTGCACTCTCAGAGGTGACACCCACAGAACACAGCACCGAGCAAGGGACTTAAAAATCAAAGCAGCAAAACCTCACTGGCTTCTGTTTTACCTTCAAATCAGTTTATTCACTCAGTAATTAACTGAATAGATGAGCCTTCAAATTAAGAAGGCATCAGAGAGGCTGTGGCTGCCTCTGGAAGTGTCCCAGGCCAGGCTGGATGGGGCTTGGAGCAGCCTGGGATAGGGGAAGGTGTCCCTGCCATGGCAGGATGGGATGGGATGGGATGGGATGGGATGGGATGGGATGGGATGGGATGGGATGGGATGGGATGGGATGGGATGGGATGGGATGGGATGGGATGGGATGAGCTTTAGGATCCCTCCCAACCCAAACCATTCTGGCATTCTGATTTCCTACAGGTAAAATTCACTGCTGTTGCTGGAGGATCCAGCCCCTGGGCACCTCTTAGAGGAACAATCCCAGACACTGCAGCCCAGGAGTTCATCATGAAGCACAGCCAGAGGGAATCTCTGCCTGCAGGGTGGGATTTCTCCCTAAAAAAATGCAGGTTATTTTTTTTTCTTTCTGACCATTTACCACCAGAATGATGGCAACAGTTCTGTGGATGGTGTGTGCTTTGAGAACTGCTTCTCCAGTAGTTTTCTGGGAATTCTTAATCCACATTTAAAACTGCCACTTCCCAGAAAACATCATCCTGCTCTGAAGCACTTTGCACAGTGTGACCTCACAAACAGCTGCAGGTAAAAAACAGGAATGGAAAGACTGAGGAGCCAAAACACCCCACAACACACACAATAATTAAATATCTGAACTGGGCTGGGTCTGGCCTAAAATCAGCATTAAAGTCTTGTTGAAGGCACAGAACACAGAACTCCCCCAGAGCATCTTCCCTCACCAAAGCTACCACCAAAAAATTCCTTAAAAATTTCACATTTTCTCTAAACAGCTTTTTAATTTCCTGCCACGTTTTCTTTTCCATTTCCTTTTTTATTTAATTAACAGAAAAAGTATTTTATGATCTGCTTGTAATGGAGACCTAGACAAAACTGTAAAATCCAATTAAATGCTATTAAAGCAGCCTGGTTATGGCAGGCTCAGTGAGGGACCCAGCAGCATCCAGTGACAATAAAGAGCAAGGTCTGCACATGAATCAGTTTTGGTTTTTGACTAAAAATCACATAATTGTCAAGAAATTCTCCTTGGCTTATAAAATCAGATATTCTCAGACTTTATCTCACAACTTAATCTTCTGTCTAGGTTCCATTTACCCTGGATATCAACATGTTCATTACTTGCAGGTATTGTGCTGGGATATTTCCTATTGTGTAAGAGCAACAGCCCAGACAAAGAGAATCTAAAGTCATTGTGGTGGATAGGATTTGATTAAAATAAAGTTACTGACCATTAAACAGAGCTCTGTTTCAATTCAATAATGGGGCTTTTAGGGCAAGGTATTGTTTAACATGTTTGAGGCTCCACTCTAACAGAAATTGATGAGGTAATGCTGGAGACAGCTTGAGAAAAGTCAAGGGTACCGGGACATTCCAAAAATCTCACTGTCTCCCAGGAACATTTTTTAACTCTGACATCAACCCTCCAATAAAACCCGAATCCAGCAGAGCTCCTGTGAGTGCACTCGAAGTAATTCAATGCAAAATTATCTCCAAGACAGATGAAGTAGGAAAAATCTACTGGTTTTGGCTCAAAGCATCCACAGGAGAGTAAATCCTTGGAAATGTACCTGAGCTAGGGGCAGATCAAACTGTCTGCAGTGATGGATACTGAGAAAAACTCAGGGTGCTTAAAAGAAACCACATTTCTCTCTCTCTCTCCCCCTTTTTAAAAATAACGTTCAAAGCAACAAATTAATTGTGACTTTTGGTACAAAGCAGATGCTCGAGCAGAAGATCAAGAGTAATAAAGGCAGGATTTGTTTCACCAGTGAAAAGCCCTGCAAGGTTCTTCTGACACTCTTTTTCTTTGTGCAGCATCTCTGCTTGGAGTTTTGTTTGAAAAGGAATTCTTTCCAGACATTCCTCCCCTCAAACTATTCTTGAGGAGTGTGGCTTTTATGTGAAAATAGTTATTATTCCACTCTGGGTAGCAAAATATCCATTTGGCCCAGAGAAGAAACCTTGGAGAAGCAGAAACACCTCAGAATTTGTTTTATGGATTTAGATTAGATTGGATTCATTTTAGTTTAAAACAAAAACCCCAATGACCCTGGCAATAAAACTTTCCATTTCCATGTTAGAGACTCACAACTCCAAGGCTGCATCCCTGAATCCAGCAGTGCCCTGAGAACAGGCAGGAGCTGCCACCCTGATCTCAACAATTAAATGGGAATTTTTGATGCAATCCATAGGATTTGATGCAGCTGCCTACATTCAAATCCATTAAATTGCATCCTTTGTTTGCATCCAAGCAGTTTATGAAACTCCTGCATGGTTTGATGGTATTTGCTGGATTGTCTGCCAGGGAAGGGTAACATCAACAATGGGTTTTGACGTGACAGAGAATTTCATGACTGAAAAGGTAAAATGTGAGGCAAATAAATCCAACACTTCACCTTCAGTGTCCCACCTTCATTAGTGTAAATCTGATTTTTGTCTATTTCCCCCCCCCAACTGTTGCCAGCTGAGGTTTTGCTTAATTTTCTTGTTTTAAACTGAGATTTCAACTTAAAAAATAAAAGAGGCATCAATTACTAAAGAAGTCAGAAAAAAATAACCCCAAACCAAACCTGAAAATCAGGACACTTTATCCAGGAAAACCCATTTCTACCAAATTTCACAGCATGGTGATCAAACTCCACACACCAAATTCCTCATTCTGATGTTTTGTGAGAGATTGAACGTTGTGAGGTAGTTCCAGTTAAGGAGGATGTTTATTTTCATCCTGGAACACTGCATAAAATCTCAGGTTTTTCACAGAGAATCACAGAATTCTATGACTGACTTTTTCCCATAAATACAATTTACAGAAATTACGACTTTTTTCTATAAATACAATTTTGTAGGAACGTTCTCATCGTTTTGCCACAGGATCACACTCCACCACTGCACGAAAAGCAGGGCAAAGAGCCCATGTGCAGCTGTAAATGCAGGGATCTGGGAGTGCAAGAGCTGCCTCCTGCTTTGGGGTGAAGGTTCAGCGCTGATCCCACAACCCTGAGCCTCAGCAAATCCCTGCAAGGACCTGGGGCAGGAGCTGCAAGCCAAGCCTAAACTCTGTGTGGGGCTAAGCCCGGAACAAAGCACGAGCCCAGCACATCTGAGCTGACTCCTCCAGTACTTTTCCACTTAATGGGTGCAGGTATTAATTACTGTGCCGGCAATTACTCACCCGATGAGGGCCACCATCTGCTCCACGATGTGTTTGCTGAACGTGATAATAACGAAGAGCTTCTGTAGGAAGGAAAAGAGCAGTTACAGAAAGCCTGGAGCCGAGGGGAAGCACAGACAATGGGGGATTGCTTCGTGTTCCTGCCCAAGCAGCTCCTACCCGGCTCTCCCTCCTCTCCTCTTTATTTTTCAACACTCTCCTAAGAAAAGAGGCAGGAGAGAGAAAAGCTCCTCGCTTTCTGCCTCTGTTTCATCACAGTTTTGCATTTCTTGCAGTGTTTTTGGAGCCTGTTGCTGCCCATTCTCATCCTCCCCAAACTCCCATTCCCAGAAGCTCAAGGTCACTTTACTCCGTCAACAACGTCTGAATGGAAAAACAGCCAGAGAAATTCACAGCCCCTCGCACCAACACGTGGGCTTCCAGATCACAGGAGGGAAAAATAATGTCTTTTAGTCCCCTGATTCAGACAGAAACAACAAAAAATACTCAGTGAAGAACAAAGAGCGAGCCTTTGGGCACCTGTGAGAGTGTCTGTGATAAACCAGACTGTTTGGAAGAGAGGAATTTCAATTAAAAGCTTCTGTAGCACATCTTCTTTGGCAGAGAATCTCAATGCCCATGATTTTACCGCTTCTAAAACCACTTAAAATGTTGTCAAAGCAGCCTCTGCACATTTGTCCTGTTTGCCAGCAAGGAGTGAGCAGCCTGTGAGTGGCAGCTGAGGGTACCCACAGCTCCCACAGCCTCCTCAGACCGATTTAAGCCTGGCCTAAGCAGAGCTGCCCTCCCCAGGCTGGGAACAAGGGCTGTGACTCCAGCTCAGGGCTCCTGTGGTCTGGAGGAAGGGGCCAGTTCAAAGCAGCCCCAGGATGGTCACTGCACCAGTCACTCACTTCCTGTCTGAACACTGCATTAAAAGCCTTTTCCATGACTCTCACATTTCCTAAATTCCAAGTCCAGCCAGATCACTCCAAAAAATCAAGGCTATTGCACAAGGGTGTGCTTGAAAACGAGAATTCTACAAGCTGAGCCTATTACAAAATCGGATGATTTACCAACTGTACAAGACACTGGGAAATGTTTTTTCACTTACATGGGATGTGAGTGCAGAGCACTATAAATTACACAGCAAACACTGTGGTAGCTGAACAAGGCAATTAAAATAATAAAAGGAATATTGATCTAATATTATTTCACTTTTCTGGGCTGCCAGAACACATTTGAGCAACACACGGATTTAAAAGGAGAAGAAAATTCAGATAATACAAAAATAAGTGTGGAGAAAAAGCTGCTCTATCCCAGGAAATGGAAGAATTTCCAAATCTATTTATTGTTTTCTGTTAAAGCGCTGGGCAAAATAAAATAACAGTTTAAAAAATGATGGGAAGAAAAAAGCTTGTGTTCAGGGCAAAATAAAGATTTTAAAGCAGCTTGATGAGGCTGTAACACAAATTATTTTGTACTAAAAGCTTCTGCTATTTTGATGGGAGTCACAGCAGAGATTTCCAAACAACAGAGGCACAGGCACTGCAAAAACCCAAACTCAGCTGAAAACATCCCAAACACAGACGTAGTTCATGATACAGCCCTGACCACACCAGAAAATCCTCCAGGGAATCAAAACTTCATCTCTCCTTGGGCCAGGGTGACGCATTTACAAGCAAAACTCAACGTTCTGTGAAAACAACTGCATTGTCAGAGTCAGCACATCTGGTACAGCCCTGAGTGAGCAGGAAAAACGGGGCCCACCAAAGCCAGGCCCGCTCCAAACAACCTGGCCTGGGACCCCAAAACGTCTGGGACCCCAAAAATCGCTGCCCCGGCCCCAAAACTGCGGCAAATCCGCCCAGGCTGGGCTGGCCCGGCCCCGCAGGGCTCAGTGGGGTTTTCTGAACCGAGCTAAAAAGGGCATTTCAAAGTGCAAATGAGTGTTTGTTACCAAAAAGGCGAGTTCACTCTGAGTGGGAGCCCTGGCAGTCTGGGACAGGCCCTAGGTAAATACCTTGGCTAACCACCAATTTCCTGAGCAGGTCAGCAGCTATAAATTACTCACTTGCCTCAGTTTGGAGGAGCCCAGCAGCTCCTTTATTGTAAATCCCTCGCACCAAATTAATTTCCATTACTTCAGGTCGGGCAAGGAGACTCCAGGATTCATTCCCAAGGAACACAGTGGAGCAGGCAGGGAAGGAATCAAAGGTTTCACCCACCCCAGCTCCAGAGGAGGGGCAGCACTTGCCTGGATGTGCATTTTAATCACGGCTTTTCCAATCAAGGTTGCACCGAAGAAGGTCCAGAAGGGAACCAGAAAGTGGCCACAGGTTATCCCAGCCAGGTCAAACAGGGGGTTTGGGATCTGTGGAGTGCAAGGGTAAGAGGTTCATGAATTGCAGCTCACATTGGATGGACAGGAACGCGACAGGCTTGAAATGTTGAATAATGAACAGTTTCCCCTTCTCCAATTTGATCCAAAACTCTCGTGCCTTAATAATTACAAAAATGTTGATGTCGCACCACATAACTTAAGGCTCTGGGATTGAGCTAGACAATGTCCCAGACAATTCCATTCTCATGGTCCCTCCTTACCCCTGGATCCTGAAAAAGCCAATGAAAAGTTTTCCATGTGAAATGCACAGAAACCACAGCAAAGCCATTCTGAGTGATTTATCAAATTTTCTCCCTGACAAGCACATCACTCTTGGAAGCCAGTGCTCCAAGTGATCCCCAGTGACTTCCAGCTGAGAAACTACATTCAAAACTGGCATTTATAGTCATATGTATCCACTTTAAAAGCACTGATTAGATTTTATTAAGCATATGCATTTCATTTAAAATTAAAAGAATTTTTTATTATTATTAAACTGTTGGCCTGACTTTTGGTATTGTGATACTATCTGTAAAGTATTTTTGAAACGAAACCAAGAAAGTATCCGAATTCCAACCTTTCCCTCTCAGCCTGGAGCTCAGGGGCAGTGTCTGGGCAGGGTCACTCCCAGGAGCAGTGTGGTGCTGGGCTGACAAACTGCAGCACTTGGTGGTGTTTTGTGATATAAATAAAGAAATAAAGAGAAAGAATAAAGGACACTCTGCCACCAAGGCTGCAATCTGTGAGAAAGGGCTGTGCTGGGCTGCTGGAGAGCAGCAATTCAGATTTATGAGCAGCCACAGCAGCACCTGCAGAGGAAGAGATGTGGAAGGGGCTCTAATCATGGCCCAGAACGGTCCCTGGGCAGGCTCCACCTCGGCTGCAGCTCCCTCCCTACCTGGGACAGCTGCTCTGGCCACAGGAGCTGGTCAATTATTGACCCACTGCTCCTTGGAGCCAAGGCTGCTCCAGCTCTCCAGGGTGTTCCTGGCTGCGTGGTCTGAGGGTTCTTTTGTCGGGTCACAGAATGTTTTAATCCCCACAGCGAGTTTGGGGCAGGGGTGCTGTGGGTGCCCCTGAGCACAGCACGGTGAGGAGTCACTCAGCAAGTCCCCAGGAGGGTGTCTGAGCAGGCAGCGAGGTTTTTCTCTGTGCTTGTTATTCAAAGTTGCCAAAAAAAGCCCACAAAGACGAGAGGGCAAATTCTCACAAGTCACAGTGAGGAACTTGGGGGCTGATTCTTACTTTGTTCCTTCCCCAGAGCTGCCTTTATATAGACATGAGCTCCAGACAATCCTGACTTCCTCACTGCCACCCAACAACACGACAGTCAGCTGACTTCACTGGATAAACTTGCAGACTTTTAATTGCCATTTGATGGTGTTTTCATGCAGCATTTAGAAGCCATCACTTAACAAACAAGGACCCACAGCTGGGACAGTCGTTACCACTTCACCAGCAAGTTCTCCACTCATAAAAAACACATCAAATAAAACTCTGCCTAAAATCCAGAAGTACCATCACGATTTTAAGGGAGGCAAGCAGAGGAGACACCTGAGTAGCGCCCAGAGAAGCAGCAAGGAGCCAGAGAAGCCCTGAGTCAAAGCCCTGGGGCTCGTGGGGGCACGGCCAAATGCCAGGAGCACACATGGGGGGCTGCCTTGGTCCCCCTGCCTCACCCACAGGTGCCACACAAAGGCACAGCTCTGCATCCCCGCTTTTCCAACACCTCTGGAAGCTTTCCCCTCTCTCCTGCAGATGTTGTGTGAGCACATTTACAAACCCTCAGCTGTGCCCTGCTGGATCCTCATCCCTCCCCCAGCCCAGCTGGAGCTCAGGGCCCGAGCAAGGCCCGGGCAGCAAAGTGGGGCAGAAGTTAAGCAAATGTTTAAGTATTACTAAGCAGGAACTGCGGGGTGTTTACAGGCACCTCTCGTGTTTACAGCTCCTTCCTCCTGCTCTCCGTTCCTCTGCCTTGCCCAGGCACTCATCCCTGCCACCTCCAAGCTGTGGTGGTGACACAGGGACAGGGAATGGGGCAGGGATGTCTCCCAGGACACTGAGTCAGAGCAGGGAGCAGCACCCTGAGAGCTCCCTGGCTGGGAGGATCCAAGAAGCAGCTCGTAGGCTCTGACTCCACTCTAAACATTGAGGCATTTCAAAGGATTAGTGAGCAGGAGCTTTATGGCAGCAACTCTAATCAGATTAATCCTCCCCAGCTAACACAGGTTACCCACATTTGAGCAAGCAGTTGGCTGTGTCATCTTTACAGTTTAGGAAACCAAGAGACGCTGCACAAGTGTGGAGTGAAAGCCTCAGCAGCTGGGTAATGCCGTGGTTGTTCCAGAAAAATGGGATTGGGAAGGTCCCACACTTCCCCCCTTCACTGCAATCACGTCCCACAGTTGGTGTGTGGGATGAAGAACAAGGCACACCATTCCTCCCAGTTCCAGAGAGAGATTTAAACCTCCAGTATTTTTTTTTTATTCTGAAAGAAGAGCATTATCCTACTCAAAAACTAAAACAGCATCACTGGAGATGCTCCTTTCAGCTCCTGATTAAAAAGGCCACAAGGAGTTTGTAGCTCCACAGCCACGACTGAAATTTGCCCCCTTGCTCTGCCCTCTCTGGTTCCCAATGACCCAAAGAGCAGATTTGGGAGGACTGCAGTGGGTGGACACCCTCATGAGGGTTCCTGCAGTGGTTTTCCACTCTCCAATCCATGCACACCTCTGGATTTGAGGATGTCAGGAATGCCAGACACAATACACGAACACCTAAAGAGATCATAACACAATTCCAGCAGATTTTGTTTCCCTGAGCCCCACAGGGATCACAGAAACTGCAAACAAAACTGAATTCCATGGCAATACACCCAAGCTGCAGTTTGTGCCCACAAATCCCCCTGTTCCTGGGAAAAACTCACCGAGGCACAGGCCAGGATCCCAAAGAACCCCACCTTCTGCACCAGGTTCTGCACAGCCAGTTTAGCCCGGGAAGCAAAGTCCTGCAAAGAGGAAAACAAAGGTATTAATGAGGGAAACCCCACATGAACAGAGCTCAGAATGTGTGTGATTTCCAGGATTTCCTAGGTAGGAATTGGGAGAAATTTTAAGCCCAAAAGGCCAGTTTGAAACCCTAAGTTTAGAGGGACAATGGTGGTGCTCAGGGTGGAAATCTGACCACCCACAGCCACGGAGTTTTGTTTTTCCAGACCCTGAGAGTGGCACTGAGCTCCCACTGCTATGGAAACAGGTCTTCCAGTATTTATTTCCCCATATCTTTGGAATGCCAGTGCTGCTTATACCTTATTCCTTAAACAAGCAGAGGGAATTCATTCCTTCAGTGCCATTTCCAGCGTTAAAAAGGTACTTTTTGAGAACAGAAAGAGCACAATAATCCTATTATACCCTTGGATCTGTTCTCCCAAACCCAGGATCTCAATCAAAACAGCCAATTCCAGGTCCTGCCTACAACAGACTTGTAAAATCCATTAAAATCCATAAAGTTGAGCCTAAATGACTTTAAAAGCAGGGAAGGTGCAGCCCCTGTGACTGGAGCTGTTCTGTACAGAGCTGCCTCCTTTTATTTTGTGCTCAGACCTTACTCCTGAGTCTCAACATTTGCCCAAACACCCCCAGGAAACCCTTTAAAAAGCAAAAATAAAGGTTCTCACATGCAGTTTGTTTGAATGTGAGAAGAGAATTTACAGGAGATAAAATTCTTTTGAAGCAAAACTGTCCAGAAAAATAAAAGCAAGGTCAGTGCTCCCTGCTCAGGCTCAGCCACAACAGTTACAGAAAGCTGGGAATCCTTGGGAATAAAAACCATTAAAAAATAATTATTCATCCCTTTTTAAAAACCTACAAATAAGCAATAAAATTCTGATTTTTCCAGGAGCAATGCAATAAATTACACAAGGAAATTACTTTAATCAATAATTAATGATATTCTAAATTCCACCCTTTACTATTGAATTGTAGAATTTAGAATATCATTAATTATTGATTAAAGCAACTGCAGGGTAATCCAGAAAAATTACATTTATGCAATTTTAACTTTGTTAAAGTTCTGTTGAAACTTTAAATACTACACACCAGTGCAAGAAAACTACAATTATTTGACAATGTTCTTGTATATTATTTAAATTTTGAGCTGTAGAATTGACAAAATTTTCTATGGTAGATTAAAAAATAATAGATCTGTGATCTATTTGCTTCTTTTTACACCCCTTTTTCAAGCAGTAACTTTTCTCCATTACTGTGCTTTCAAACAGCTAAATTCTCAATTTAAAAATTAAAACAAAAACAAACCCAAAACCCAATTTTAGTCAGAATAATTCTATTTATTGTATTTAATGTCTGAAAAAATAACTCACATTAAAACTGAAAGAAAAATGCCAAAGAAATGAGATTTCCTACATCTTCCAGTGGGACATTTTTAACCACAGGGGAATATTAAAACCCTCTAAAATATTCTTTAAGAGTGAATTTGCACATTTTGACCAGGAGTTACACCTTGGGCTTGTGATTACAAAATGGAAGAGATCAAATATTCACTCTTTTAATGAAAATTTTTCCTGATATTTCCCCACTGAAACTCGTAGGATCCCCACAGAACACGAGGGATTAAAGCTGCTCCCAGCGAGGCTGACACCAAACCCTTGAGCTTATTCTGGTAGGAAACAATCTAGAAAGTAAAATTCTTTTTTTTTTAATTTTTTTTTTTTCATTAAAAGAGCGAATTTTGACACAAATTGTTATAAACAACAAAACAATTTACAGACGGCCAAGCCCAAAACTCTTGCGACATCCAGGGCAGCTCCTGCTCCAACTGCAATTCCCTCGTGGCTGTTTGCAGGGAAAAAGAACCCAAAAAGGGGATCCCAGATCCCTGACAGGGGACCCTCAGGATTTGGGATGGAGGGAATGAAATACCCAGGATTTCCCCCAAGGAAAACAACAGCTCTCCCAATTCCCCAGCCAAACACACAAGTGAAAATCACTCCTCAGGGTTTCTCTACCAATTAATTTAACACCAAAAAGTGCTAAACCAGGTTTTGTCCTTGGGAAAGGTGCCCTGGAATAGCTCCTTCCTCAGGGATTTCTGGGACAGAGCTCAGTGTGACCAGGACATTCTCAGTTCCTATTTTCTCCCCCATTTCCCCAAAGCTCACGGGGTTGGAGCAATATTTTCACTTTTATAAGCCAATAAATATTTTTTTCTTGCAGCTCCATAAATCTCATGGCAAAGTATCTTTAAAATAAAACACTCCAGGACAATTATTCAAATGGCTCCATGATTTATTTGCGTGGAAGTTGTTTCTATTCTGATTTTCATTTCTTCCCCCATTATCTTTTACTGTGTTGCTAATGCACTGTTGTGTTCATTTTCACAAGCTGGCATTGGAAATAAACTCTTTAACAAATGACCTTTAAATTGATACCTCCAGCACAGTTGCTTTAATAAAATACATTATTGTAATTAGATATAAATTGTATTAACTTAGGGTAAGCACAGTGCACCATTTTAAACCAAATTTCTTAAAAAGAACCAGCTTCCCTCACCCACATTTCTCAACTGCTGCAAAATTCAAGGCTGCCTTGAAATTAATATTTCCCCTCCAGCTAAAAACATATAAAACATTGTAAATCTAATTTTAAAAGTCTTTTAAAAAAAGTGTAACAAGTTTGTCTCAAAAAAAAAAAAGCCCAAACCAAAACCAAAGTTGGAGCAATTTTTCTCACCTTATTAATTCTTAACTTTATTTTTTAAAGTTATTACTCAGCTTGTTTCTTTGTGAAGTTTTGGTTTTACATTGTCCATCACAAAGCACTTCATGGAAAGCACAATTTGAAGTTCTGAAAATTTCACTCAAGAACTTGTCACTTGTCTTCCTTTCTTCAAATTTTCCAAATAAGCCAAAAGACAAATTCAAGATTTTATTTTTTTTTACCTATTTTCTCTGATCTAATGTAATCCCAGCTATGAATAATTTGCAGGGTAATAAACCTACCAGGGCTGCAACAAAACTACGAACTCCAGCCTCAACATTTACTCTGTGAAAACAAGTTCTGAGCTATTTCTCTTTGGTTCCTTCCTTAAATTTTGTTTGACAAATCTTTGCGACATCTGCAACAATAAAAAAGCCTTCAAAGTTTCATTTCTCCGAGAACACAATCCCCAGTTTCACAACTTTTACCTATTTCACAACAGAATTTTTTTTCTCTCTTTTCTAAAGCCTGCACGGGGAACAATCTTTTCTCTATTTTTTTTAAGCATTTAAAATAAAATAACTTTCATAACTTACAGCTTTAAAAAATATTAATTTTTTATATATCTATATATATGAAAAAAGACAAAAGTTCAGCTACTTACAGGCAAACCATTTTCCCCCCAAATTAAAGTTTCTAGACTGGACTCAGCTAATTGTGATTCATTCTTTAGAACATTTCAGGATGCTTTAGCTCACTGTGTCCCTTTCACAGATGATTTATTTTTTTGGGGGTTTGGAAATAGATTTCCTGTGAGTGCCACGGCGCAGGCAGAGGAAGGTTAAATGATTAAACATGACTTCATTGGGTTAATCATCAGATCCCCAGCACTGGGCTGGGAACAAGAGGCATGGAAAGGTCAGGGATGATTCCCTGATTCCCCAGGCCCAGCTGGCAGCTCGGGGGGAATTGTCCTGGATCTGCTCAGCCTCAGGGAAAGGGAAATTTTCATCATTTCATTGACCCCAGAGGCTCCACAGGACAAAAAACCCACCCAAAGCTCCACACCTAAAGGGGTGGTAAAGAGAATTCACGTGTTCTGCCCCAGAGTTCCTCCTTTAAACAGGCCCTGGGGAGCAGCTCTGTGTGAATATGGACCTTTTACCCCTGGAAAAGTCCTTCCTGAAAGGAAGAATGGACAACCTTGTCTAAATTACAAGGCTTTGTCCCATCCCTCTGCTTTATTTGGTTTCTATTTATAATTCAGTCTCTCTCTTCTTTCTCCTTTCACTGTGAAGTTGGTGAGCTCCTCTGAATGTGAGGGAAGAAGCAGCAGCTCACCAGATTGAACTAACAAGCTCAAGGACAAAAAAATAATTTTAATAAATCATTTTTTCCTCTTTTCCCTCCATAATTAATCTCAATTAATTGTTCCCACTGAAATTGTGAAGACTCTTTTTTCTCACTCTTTTTTCTCACTCTGAGAGAGCAGAGCTGGTTGATCCATAGGAGTAGTTGGAGGTATCCAAGGAGCTCTGAACAATCAGTTGGATTGAATTCCAGAGGGAAAACCTGTAAGGCCCCCACAGCTCTGTTCTCTGAAGCCTGCACAGATGATGCAATGTGACAGTTCATTTTCCAACAGCTGCAATCAGATTTTAGAGAAACCCATGGCTCCCATCACATCCCAGCTCAATCTCTGAAAAACACCATCCAGATTCCAGGGATTTGAGGCCTGGAAAACCTTCTCTTCTCTCCCATTTCTTCTCTGCTTTAAACACCTCAAGCACCTTACAAATACATCAGTAATACTGGCAGATTTAACACAGAGATGAGCATTATTTCTATTATTGTTATAATAAAAAAGTTTAATTATCCAGATAATCATCTCAAGAGGACATTTTTCCCCCCAAAGATTGAAGACTGCATATGAAGCTACCATTTAGATCACCAAAATTAGAGATTCCTTAACATTTCAAGAGCTGCCTACAAAGACAGTGCCCCTCTTTATGTAAAAATCCGAGTTATGTTAAAAATGAGCTGCACAGTATTTTGTTTCTTCTGGCTTTCTGCAACAACACAATGGAATCAAACACGACTTATGGGAGAATGACCATTTGTGGTCAGGCAATGGATTCCAGGATTTCAGAGGACTGGGAAGAATTATTAACTCCTTGGAATAACGCATTGGCTGCAGAGGAGCAGTTGTAAGGGAGTCAGAGAGGTACCTAAGGCTGGAAGGTCACAAAACATCCCTGCAAAGGGTTCATCACTCACTGACCAAAAACCACTGCTCAACCCTCCCCAAAACATCAGAGGCAACAGATCTCATGAGTAAGTTACAAGCAGGAATATTGTGATAGCAGCTCATGGATCTTTGGTCCAGCTTTCTCCAGAATATTTCCAGTTAAATGCAAACAAGGGGCAAACTAAAAGGGGATATTTCCTTCTCGATGCCTGGAGAGCAGAGGGTGTGAGGGGTGAGGTTTAAACTTCCTTATCACTCAAAAATCTGGGAAAGAAAGGTCCTGTCTGGGAAATCAGACCCCCAAAAGAGGAAGATGGAGAAAGTTTTCAAACTGAAAGCAGTGAAGGGCTGGTGGCAGAACTAAGCAAGCACTAAGCTTGGTGAAAGAAAGGGATTTACACACAACAGGCATAGGACAGACGTTCCAGATTCTAAATAAGTTTCACTTCATGAGAAGTCTGGGTTTTCTGAGACATTAAATTCTGGAAAAGGAATTGGGTAATCATGGAAAAGTTGCAAGAGAAAAAGACGTCGATGTTGAACATGAAAACAGTTTTAAAAAGGACAAGATGAAGGCGACCAAACAGCAATAAAACAGCCTTGGCTTCTCCAGAGAACTGTGGAAAGAAAAGAGCAGCACCCACAAAGCCTCATTAAACAGACTGCGCTGGAGATCTGAGAGCTTGGAACTGGTAAGACTTCAATATTTGGAATATTTGCAGGCAAGGATGAACGTAGAGTAGGTATTACAGACAAATCACGAGTCAACAAGAAATTAAATGTACAGGTGGATTTTTCTACTGGCCATTCTGAAGATGAGAATGCTGGACACAGTTTGTGAGGGATTTGTTTTCACATCTGTTTGTCTTCAAATTCCTGAGGTTGGTTGCATGTTAAGGTTAAGGGGTGATGCTGCAATCCAGACACAATCAGGAGGATGATCATCTTTGGGACTTCGTAAACTCAGACATGAGTAACTACAATTTGTTCCTGGGTCAGAAAACCTGCAGTTTTTCTATAGGAAATACAATTAAACCCATTGTCCTTGTAGCAGATTTGAAAAGTGATGTTAGAAAAGACAGACAAAAGAAGCCACGGGGTTGTGTGAGGAGCTGAAACCTTTGCAAGTCCTGTGGGAGCAGAGACAGCAGAGTGAAGTGTCCATTCCAGCAGCAGGCTTGGCTTTCTCTGCTCATTTGATTCTAGCCTGTCTTGGAGTAAAAGCGTGAAACTTCCAAATTATGGGTCCATTTTATGGGAAATAAAATCTCCCCATTAACAGGAGCAGGAATGAAATCACCAGCTCTAGATCATTCCATTAGTTCCAGTAGGAACTTCCAGGTATTTTCTTCGTTTCATTAATCAGCTGTATCATGGTAGGAACTTTTTCTTTCCATCCCCCTTCTCCAGGGAAGAACCAGCAAATGTTTCTTTACAACAAACTCCATCTCAGGAGCTTGAATTTCAAGATTTCAATCCAACACAACACCCAGGTTCAGAGGGGAAATGCCGAAAGGAACATGGATTATGGGGCTCAGTGATCTCTGTAACTCAAATTTAATGCCAGCTTTTTCCACACCTAGAACTGAAACCCTCAGAGTTCTACATTAAAAGTCCTTTTGCTTCACACACTGTAAGAATAAAGAAATTTTGTAAAGAATGAGACACAATTAAAGGAAACAGCCTAAAGGAAGAGGAAGGAGCGTGTCCTTTCAGCCTTATCAGATCTGTCCTGCAGAGCTGTAGCCCCTTTAACCACATCCCCTGCCACCTCTGCTCCTCAGAGCAGCAACGTGTCCACTCAGACACTCTGCAGCTCCACAGCCCCGCACAAAAACACGAAATTAAATCATTTCTTCCCTTGTTGAACAACCACTTTCTATTCACATCTCGCAGGAGACCTGGCAGAGCACATCCTGCAACCCATTTGCAGGGAAGGGAGCTGTCAGTGGCAGTGTCAGCAGCACTGGGGGACATTTCCCAGGGAGGTTGTGCAGCCTCCAGCCCTGGAGGGCTCCAGGACCAGCCCAGACAATGCCCTGAGGAACCTGAGCTGGACTAGAAAAAAAAAAGTTGGGCTTGGAACTGCCTCAGGTCCCTTTCAAGGTGACTTTTTCTGTGATCCCATGACAAGATACTACAGCCACAGGCAGGGAGAGGAGCAAAGGAACATCCCAGCATTCCCCCAAACCCCACTGCAGCTGCTCATTTATCTCGAAGCTACAACTGCAATCAGTTCTTGTGGCCACAGCTCTGCCAATTCCAGGACATTGCCAATTTTTAAAAGCCCATTCCAAAGCATCAAGCCCTATTTTGAGGTGGTTTAAGATCCAGACATTGTAAGCAAGGAATTTTTGACAACCAGTCACGAAAATTGACATTTTCGATCTCTGACAAACCTGAGAACTCAAAGCCATCAGCTGAAAAAAATACTCTTTCTCCACAGGGCACTTAGACATAAGTTAAGGATTAAAATAGAGCTGAAGTGAGGAACTTCTGACACAGCTGACAAAGCCTTCAGCACACACAAGTCTTCCCTCTCAGCCCAGATGTGCAAGCTCTCCCCTGTTCTCCCTGGAAGGGACAGAGGTTCCCAGACAGCTCAGAGAAGTGGTCTGCATACCAGACTCTTGTACAACACAGATATTTAAACAGTGTCTGGAGCAGGGGGGGAAAAAACCCAGCCATTTTCTTGATTATGATACTGTAAGTAATTGCTATCAGTTACTGAAGGTTGTCCTTAAAAAAATACTTAAAACAGCTTTTCTCACCCAGATTTTGATCATTTATTGGTGTTTCTCAGAATGGAGAGGAGTGAAATATCAAGTATTTAGGGCCAAATTTTCCCCTTAGGAACTTGTGTTGAGCATTCCCAACACACAAGAGAACAGGGCATGAAAATCCAATGGCAGAATCCAACCCTCTGCTTCTCCACAACTCCTGGGCAAATGAGAAATAATGGCACCGAGTGTACTGGAAATGCTGGAAGCTGCATTTGCAGCTTCCAGCATTTCCAGTACACCCGGTGCCATTATTTCTCCTTTCTGTTGCAAAGTGAGAGATTTGTTACTGAGAAAATCCTCCTGACCTAATACTGAGCGAAAACGTTGCAAAGAAACCCGGGTTTCCTCACTGCCTGGGTGATTTCTGATTTATCACACACTGAACATTAAAATAAGCTTTTGGGGAACAGACACAAAGAGCCCTTCAAAGCAGAACTCGAAAAGTCATCATCTCCAGTCACCATTAGTAATTAGTGCAACTGCTCTGTGCTGTTTCTTCCTTATCTGTGAGCAGGTGTGCAAATGAATAGAACAATGTGGGCACCGTTCTCCTGCCAGTGCCCAAAGAACTCCAACCAGGAGGTGCTTTACACATTCCTTACTCACAGCTCTTTGTTGTCTACCCTCTGCCTGTTTTAACTCTTCGCTTACCTCTTTTCTCAGCAAGTGCTCGAGATCAAGTTCCCTTATTTAAAGCTGTGGTTGACTCGTTCCAAAACTTATTTTAAACTCGGTAATTTTGGAGAAGAGCTCAAAACGGAGCCGTTATTCAGTGTATTTCACTGCTCATGTGAAAACACACCGTCACTTTGCCCACCTCGCTCCCCAGCGCTTGTGGGGACTTTCTGAAGGGCAGCTTCAAGTTTTGATCAGTTCTGAATTTCTATTTAATTAAAAACCACCATAAAAGTGGGAAGAACCCTCTCCATGAGCTATTAACAAATACAGGCATCAAAAGTTGAGGAATGCAGGGTGTGAGGAGCAGCCTCCCGGTGACCACCCACAGCAGCAACCTCCTGGTGCAGCACAATTAATAAAGAGAGGAAGTTGATGAGGAAAGGGGGTGATTGGAAGTCTGAGCAAGAGGAAGGATGAGTGGAATTTGATGTTCAGTTTAAACAAGTGATTTCTGGGAAAGCAAAAAAAGGAAAAACAAAAGAAGTCAGGGTTTCCCAGTTAGTGTACCTGAGCCTTCCACTTCCATTTTTATGATAAATGCTTTATAAAAACCTGCTTGTGGTCTGCTTTAACTTCTTTTTTCCTTGTACCAAGTACCCTTAAACGCTGTCGATTAAACAAGCCAGCAGCCTTTTCAAGCAGGAACTTATCAGATAGGAGCTGTTAATTTAATCACGGGAGAGATCCGTTCTTAATTTGGCCATCTTTAACGCTGCTAATTAAGTGAGATTTCGCTCATTAGTTGAGCCTAATCATTCCCCGCGAGTGAAGTCAGCGTCGTGTCAGAACACAGCGCTGCCTTCCCCGGGGTGTGGCACGGACTTTGTTCTGCTCCCGCACGGAGCAGCCCCACGCGTGAAGATGTGGAGAAGCAATCCGGGGTTTTCAGAAACGCCGGGAAAACGGGATTTAGCGTGTGTGCGACTGTCGCTATGGCAGAATCCATGGGTTTAACCCCTTGCAGCCCTCGGGGAGCAGGAAGCGGCTCGGTGGAAGCCCTGACGCAAGCCGAGGCAGGCGGTTGCAGCTCAGTTTAATACGAACCCTCTCGAGTCCACGTTGACAAATTCTTTAACAAGCCCTGTGGTTACAGGGAAGCTGGTTTCAGTCTGAGTCACTCCTGTTCAAACAGTTTACTGGAAATGGAGGGGAGGGGGAATTTTCAGAGAAGTCATGTGATGGCCAGACAAACCACAACCAGTAAAAGGTTCAGTGGAGGCAAAAACAGGTCCCAGCAACAACTGACAGCCAGTGTGCAGATGGCACCCGATCCTTTCCAAACCAGTCCTGCTGCATCTCGCCGTTTCTATGGATTTAACCCTTCCCCAAGCCTGTGTGTTCCTCCCGAGGCAGGACACAGCTTGGGAAGTAAACAAACAGCAGTGCCCGATAGTAACATAGGCAACTAGAAAATATTTTTACATGGAAATCTGGCTGCGGGCGAGGCTGCACAGAAGCAAAGCCCCGATGTGTAAATCATTAGTTCTTACAGAAATGCCACTTAATGAAGCCAAACACTTAGAGCTATTAAGGATTAGATATGCAAAGATATCAGTACTTTCCCCTCTTAGCAAGGAGCACCAGCATTCAGCAAGGCCCACGCACTGTCACTGAGTACCTTGAGGGAAGCTGGCACCAAAAGCTGCTTTTTCACTCCTCAGCTTGAAGTGTTTCAGCATGACAGAGAAACGAGAAAAATTACCAACCAGCAACTATTAAAGTGGCAGAAAGAGAGTCCCTGCTCGTGTGTGTGGGGACACAAAAGTGCACGAAGCGTCTGTGACTGTGTCATTACCAAAGTGCTGCCCCAGCACTGAGCAGTGGATTCACTTCCCCTAATTGAGAGCTTGCTTTGAACGGCTGCACTGGAGATACTCCCTGTGGCTAAAAGGGGAGCTCTGATAAAAACACTCCTTCACTCTGGAATTCGACTGCAAGAGAGTTAACAGCAGCTGAGATACCGTCTGAAGCGCTGGTGGGTTTTAAACGCTGCCTTAGTAGGAACGAATCCCAGCGAGCTGCTCTGCCTGGGGCGTGCTGGGCTCTGCCTTGTGGCAGCTCTGGGGACAAAGAGCCCGGAGTGAAAACCACCCCCCTTCTGCAGGGCACGGCCACGAGGCAGCTCTGACACTCCCTGCAGGGAACTGGGACTCACTGGTGAGCACACAAAGGGACACAGAGGAAGCAGAAGTGAGTGTTCCTTTAAAATAAGGGGCTTTTTTCTCAAGTGTGCTAATGGGAAGTACAGGACGGACACATCGGCTGCAGGTTAATGAGCTCCCTCAAAAGCCAGCACAAGGAGACAGGTCACTCAGATCTGAGATTCGGGACAGAAAATCCATCAATAGACTCTTTAAAGTTAATGGCATTTTACTCTGTGTAACTCTGAATGGAGCATTAAACCTTTACGCTGTTTAATCCTCTTAGCTCCCTTTTTTTGGCTGGGTTGTTTTGGTTTTTTTTGAAGTGCCCAGCCAGAAAGCACATTCCCCCTCAGAGATCCTTCAGGCTGGATGCTATAGCCATGATCTGTTCTCACCAGAGAAGATGCTCATCTGTTTCTCCAAATTACCATTGTTTTTGAGGCACAGCAGCAACGAGCTCTCTGAACAACACACACGCAGCAAAAACGTCAAAGCAGCTGGCTCTGCCTCGTAGGCAAAGAGCAGCTCAGCTATTCTCCAAAATCCAACACCCATTCCCAAGCCTTCCCAAAAAGCTGGATGTAACGAGACCTTCACACTGAAAGAAGGCTCCTGGCACCTGACATGGAGCATTTGCAGCATCCCCAAGGCACAGGACACTTGTCACAGCCCCCGTGTGAGGCGTCAAACTCACTGGGGAGAGTGGGAGAAAGCTGATGGAGGTAATAACAATTGTTAATGAGCAGTTCAAAAATAGACATCACCACTGCTCATGAATACAAATTACAGGGCAAAGAGTGATAAGCCATGCTGGAGACTGGGATTTACAGAGGTCATAGGAAAGGCAGGCCCTGTCTCCCACAAGACATCCAGAGAAAACATGACTGAAGCCAAAAGCAAAAAGGAAGTCACATTAGCAAATGGAAAAAACTGAACTGTCAGTTTTATGAGCACAATACAATTTAATCGGATTGTCAAAGCCTCATGTTAAAAGAGTTTATAGAAACCAAACCACAAGTGGAGTTTAAAAAATGTTTTTTTTTTTTTTTTTTTTTTTTTTTTCCTGGCCATCCATCCACCAAACAACACGCTTCAATCCAAACTCAACTGCCAAGAAAATCAAATCAAAAGTACTGGTAAATAACAGCATCAGTTTTCTTCATTAATTCCACAAGGCCGTTTGTTTACCCTGGGCAGTCAATACAGCTATAGTTTGGCCTGGCCTGACAAAATGCTCTCTAGCAAAAATTTCCTTCCCAAGAATCTCACAGTGCGTTCTGGAAACCATCTCTGGCTGCTCCCACCACTGTACACACATATAATTTGCTGGGAGAGTTTCAGTAAACACAGATACTGAAGTCATGTATTGAACTGGTTTCGTTGTTGGGTTTTTTTTTACCACAACTTGATTTTCGTACAGTTAGGGGATTACTTTGCACAGCAAAGATTGATGGGAGAGTAAAGAACAAAGCAGATTCTTTTTTCCCCCTGCTGCATCTTTAAAAAAATAGAAGAATTTACTATTTATAATAGCAGAAAAACCCTTTGGAAGCTTCTAGTAGGGGGAGGCTCTCAGGAAACACAGGGTTTACTGTTAGAATTACTAGATTGCATTCAGTATTTCCAGACAAACCACTTTCATGGAAAAGCTTCATCCATTTTTTTGAAGGAGGAAAAAAAAAGTATATATTTATCTCCAGAAAATACCCTGGCAGAAGAGTTTAAAGACATCAGTGCATGGTAAATAGCATCTGCTGGTTTTTAACAGCAGTCTCATGACCCGTTTCAACTTAGTGGCAGACAAAACAGGATAAGAAGGAAAAATACAGAGGGAAAAATTCAGTGGCAAGCAGCATGAGGAAAAAATGTTGAATTTCTTCTAGAACACTATCAGTAACTTGTGACCAGGATGTAAACTCCTGACCTGAAGGAAAAATTATCCACAGCAGTACCTGACTGATGTGCAGCATCAATTGCAAACTGTGCACTCCTTAACCCCTTGAGAAAATAAATCACAAGAGTAACAAAAAGGGACTTGGAGCAGTTTTGCTGCATTTCCACATCAGGAAAAATGTTTCCTCAGGCTGATGAATGGGTCACACACTGGCCCCTGAGGGTGTCAGTGGCAAGGCAGGCAAATGTCATCTGAAAGGGATGAGCTGAGGCTGAAAATCATCTCTGGCCCAGGGAGGCTTTAAATGCAGCCACAACAACCAGGATTATGGAACAGCAGCTCCTCTACCCATTTTCCCAGCTCAGTGTCTCCCTACCTTTATTGTGCTGTTCTTGGAAATCGAAATAATTGCAGTACTTGTAGCAAATACTTGGCTGCACTATTTTATCTGCTCCAACAAGCTGCATTCTTGTCCTCCCATCACCACGGGTATCTACCCAGTGCAGGATCTTTTTCCATCCCCGGGAAGTCCCTTGTGAACTCACACCAACTGATTTTTTTGGCCCCTTCTTGTTTAATTGGAATGGTTATTTACTCCCTCTTAGTTGTTCTGTGTTTTATTAATTGTGTTGTTTTGCAGGCTGTCCTTACTTGTGCAGTCTCTGCGTGTTCCAGCATCTCCTCGAATTCCTGGTACTCCTCATCATCAGGTTCAGCACCAGAGAGCCGGGCTGCCCTCGCCATAAAATAGGGGGGCAGCTCTCCAATGGCTGTACCAGCACCCTGGGAAAAGAACAATCCTGATTTATTTTCCTGTTTATTCCCAAACACAAAACACGTGGCACGCACAAATCCCGTGGCCGTTCTCCGAGCCGACGAGAGCAGCTGTTTGGAGCAGTTTGCTTTCATCCACCAGCTCAGAATTCCCCCATCATATCCAACAGAATGCCTTTCCCTTTGAATCCCTATTTCCCTTTCTTTCCCTGTGCAGGGGGAAGCCTGGGGGGGTTGCAGGGTCAGGCAGATATGACCTGTGCATCCCTGGGGCCCCGTGGAGCGGCGCGTGGCCGGAGCCGGGGGAGGCTGGAGCTGGTGGCCCTGCAGTCCCACACATCCCTGCAGTCCCACACATCCCTGCTGTCCCACACATCCTGAGTCAGCACTGCTGTGTCTCACCCCACCACATGATGCCAGACACATTCCCCAGCATGTGACAGCCCTTGATCTCGAGGGGCCTTCGGAATAATCCGGGAGCTCCTCCCCGGTGCTGTCCCGGAGTTTGCTTGTTCAGTCATGAGACTCTGGGTGAGTGTTTGTTAGAAAACAGGCTCGGGTTTTACTACAGCAAGGAAAAAAAAAGGTTGAGCAAAGCCTGAGCTTGAGTTTTCCCTCTCCTTCAGCTGGGATAACCGGAGCCAACCCCAGATGAAAGGACGGCTGCTTTCTCACCGCAGGAAAATTATATTTGTTTTCTCAGGACATCAAATGACTCATTTCAGTCTTGTGGGTGAAGGCAGCTTTAGCTTAACCAAGGGAAAAAAAAGAGAGACAGCTAAGATTGAACATATGGATAAACAGAGGCTAATGGAACAGGAACTTGGAATTAACTCAGGATGGTTTAAATTTAGGGCAGGTAAGAGACAATAGTTGGGCACTGCACGGGAATGTGCTCCCTGCAGATGGCTTTTCTCTCCCAGGGTCAGCAGTGAGTAACAAATGCTTTTCTCCTCCTTTGAAGCAACGTGAAAGCTTTTCAATTTCCTTTGTTCCTGCTCTATACACAGCTGCAAGCAAGAATTCCAGCTGCTGTGGATATTCCAAATCAACAGGTTGTGGTTTTAAATACCACCGCAGTTACCCAAGCTGTTAAATTCTCAGTCGAAGCACCCAAAGTGCACGGCCTCAAATGTTTATGCCCTTGTTTTCCACAGAAGAAAAAAAATTTAAACGACTGCAACAAGCTGAACTTCATTAATCTGCATATTTCTGGCACGAGGGGAAGATAAGCCTGAAAACAGTAGCAACAACACTTCAGAAAAATTAACTTGAGGTTATGTTCTCAGGGTGATGCAAGAAGAAAAAGTCACATTGCTCCTCCAGGCTCTGCCAATTTGCTTTGGCTTCGTTCTGTGAACTGAGGAAGAGGTTTGCATGTGTGTACTGGACATGAACTTTCTTTAAATTGGTTAAGTCACATGCTCATTATTACAAAACATTTCAGAAGTGCAACAAAAATCATATGATTTCATGTCTGCTGGAGATAGGTTCCTTAAGTGCATAAAAGCAAAAAAAAAAAAAAGCAGCAATTAAGGGCTCCAAACCAGTAACTATTGAACTGCTTTTTGTAACATTAGCTATTTTCACCATTTAACTCTGAATGCCAGTTTTACATGGAGATTCCTTGGACTAACAACAAACTGGGAAAGGCAAATGCTAATCAAAATTCTTTTACACCAATACATTCAGAAAAGGAAACTGGGAAATGACTCCACTAGAAAGAGTCTTTGAAACAGATTTGATCCTGCTCAGGACACAGGCTGCCTGTTCTGCTAATCCCGAGCAATTAAACATTTTTATTCTTTCCCCTTATTTCTTGTAAAAAACCAAAAAGGCTGCAACACATTAAAAATATAGGGCACTATTGAATTCCTTGTCCCTGTGGGATGGGAGGCTGTGAAAACTGGCATTCACCTAAGAGATTGTTTCTGAGCCCTTCTGCAGGCCAGGGCTGCTGGAGCCAACTTTTACAGGGATTGAAAAAAGCATCATTTTCGTTCCACCTAATAACTCCTTGGGCACGGGGATATTTAATCCCTGGAACACTCATTATCAGCAGGAATGGCCATCACTGACACGCTGGGGACCAGTAATGATTGTCATCTCTGGCTGAAGTTGGCTGCTGATGGTTTTGTGACCTGAACAAAACCCCTTGTGCAGATAAATCCTCCCATTTCACCCCACAGGATGCTCGGCCTGGGCAGTCACAGCTCTGCAAAGTCATCCTGGGATGATTGGCAAAAATCAGCCTTTGCACTTTCTGGAAGCCACCGTTATCTCTGCTAAGTGGACATTTGGTGTAAGAGTGACAGAAGCAAAAATAAGTCTCTTTAACAGCTCCCATAAGAAGGGAGCTGGAATTAGGACAAAAGAAACACGCTGGAAGAAGCAGCAGCAATTGCCAACTTGATTTGGCTTACAGGAAATTAGCAGGCAATGTTTATGTACTCATGAAACATTCCAAGAAAGCATAACATTACATGAGACACCACTGGTAGACAGAGGATGCTCCCAAGGGAAAACCCAGAGGAGACAGAGTTCAGTGCAAAGGTAGCTGACAGGGAATTTGAAGAAGGGGGGGGAAAGGGTGAAAAAGTGGGATACAAATGTTCCTATTCCCTCGTCCTTCCCTAATCTAATCCAAGGAACGCAGCTCAGACCTCGAAGGCACTGCCTGTTCTCCCTCACGGCTGCTCTGGAGGACACGACATTCCAGAGGCTGCAACTCTGTTAATTCATTCCTAAACTTAATTCTCCTCATAGCTCAGTTTTTACATGCTGCAGATGAAGCAAGAGATGTTTACCCTCAGCTGCATTTTTATTTTGCAACCCTAGAAACGTAGCTGTAAATGCCATTTTTATTGCTTGTCTCCATTAAACGGATTTCAGCAGAGGAAGAAAATAAAGAGAAATCTTATCTAGATTTATAGTCTTGTAAGTATTTGTGTGTTTAGCTACTTACAGAGCATTCAGGCAATTCTGGCCTCTCATTAGGAGTGAAATTTAAGATGTACTTTGCTTTTTGATAGGGCTCTGAGTCCACTTTCTCTGTTATTATTTTGACTTTAGTCTGTAAATTCACACAACCTGACTGGAATTTCTGTAACTAACACAACTGCTGATATTTTAAAAATTGTAGTGACCAGTTGCCTGATAAATGAAAGAACACCAGGGCAGGCATCAGATACTGTTTTTAGAATTTCCTTTCTCTGCATTTCAATTGGACAACCAAGAATTTAGTAATTAAATCATCAGCTAGGACAGGAAGTCAGCAGCAAAATAAAGTTCATTTGGCATGTAGTTCACAGCAGATGCATCTGTGTAAACTGCAATTCAAAATGATCCACAAGTAATGAAAAAACCAGCTTAGCTGCCCAAAGTCCTCCAGAAATTCAACTTCTACAAGAAGCTGCAGAGACAAAAAAAAAAGAGGAAAACGGAAAGGAAGTTCCAATGACAGCGTTTCCTAAGACCCTGATTCACTTAAACAGGAAAAGCAGGTCAGCTTTTGAGTGAAATGTGGAAACAGGCAGAGAAACAGGAATAAAATATGAAAAACTGTGCAAAATAGCACTTTTTTATTGAATCCAGTTTACTGAAGCAGCCCAGAACAAGCTGTGAGACGAGGGCCTGAGCCCTGCAGAGGAGGAGCTGCAGCTTCACTCGTGTTACAGGCTGAAAATTGTTGAAATTATTTCTTGCTTAGACCTGAGAGCTGCCAGATCAGCTGGGGTGCAGACACCCTGCCTAAAATTTACTTTTTACACCAACAGCCTTCAGGTTTTCTGCTGGTGTTTAGCAAACAGCACTGCAGCTGATAAAAGATATCCTATTAAAGCACTTAAATTATCAGGGCTAAGAGGTTCACCAGGGCTAAAAGGTTCACCAGGAAGGCAACTTTTCACTTCACCTCAGGCAGTGTAAACCATCATTATTTTGCTAATTCAGGAATTTTTGTCAGAAATGAAATACTTCAATGGAAATTGCTGGTTTTTTTAAACAAGCCTTACCCACATGCAGGCCTCCAGCCTGACTTTTGAGATGATTGCCCACAGGGAGATGGAGCCTTCAGTTGTCTCCTCATCAGGGCAGATGATTTGATCTGGGTAAGGAGGCTCAGGGAAATTCACAGAGTTACATTCATAGGCAGCAAGAGTGACTGATGCTATGTGTGGACCCTGGGAAAAAAAAAAGCCAAAGAAATTTCAATTTTATGTTAGAATGAAAGTTTGAATTAGCCCCCTCCCCCATTTTGTCCCTAGGTTAAAAGTTAGTGCTTCTCACTTTGGCCACTGATGATGTTATTTATGTAAAATGTTGGTTTGTTGGGTTTTTTTTTTTTAAGACCATCTGAATTGCAATGTTGAGCCACTAATGTACTTTAAAAAAAGAATGAAATCTTCCTTTTGAGTCACTAAATTGTTAAGGAGCCTTTCAGTTTCTGCCCTGCCACTTAGGAGGTTGCCAAGGAAAAAAAAGAATCCTTACCTCTTAAAAAAACCAGGAATTTTCAAATATTTTACAATGTTGTCCTTAAGGTATTTATGACCTACAGCTTTATTAGAGGAGGTGTTTTCCCTACTGCTGCTTTTAGAGGATTAGGCATTTAAATTATATATTGATTTTTTTTAATGACTGGGTTTAATGACATCTTGCAGCAGACTTTGACTTCTGTATTTTGCTCCAGCAGCCAGTTGTTTAATTTCTGTCTGTTTTTTCTGAGTAAACAAGAAAGTGACCTCACTGCTGTCTGCTAAAAATGGTTTGAAATGTAATTCAAAACTTAAACATTATTTAAATACCATTTAACTGAATTAATTTTAGTCTCCATCTTACATTGAAAGATTTTTTTTGGGACAGACCTCCAAATAAAACGAGCATAAAAATCTATTCAAGAAATGAACTGCTACATAGTTTAAAAACCTGAAAGAATTGCCATTATTTTTAATACAAAAGAATTGAGAAGCAATTCAAACAATCTGAACACCAGACATTGTAGCTAAAAACAATCACTTAACAAAGGTCATGGAAACGCTGTCCAGGGAGGAGGGAGGGAAATAATATAAAATTACTGCATTAAAGTGAGGTCTTTATGTAAAAACCACAGATTTAAAGAAATCTAAAAGTTTCATTAGGTGCAGAACAAATGACACAAACCTTAACTTCTGCTGTTCATGATTTGATGGGTTTTGACATGGTGCTGGGAAACACTGCCAGCAATTCTCTTCTGTGTTTTTATTTGCAATCTTAATTTATTTTCATTTTATTAGAGCAGTAAGGAAGTTTGATACCACCCAAAACAAATCGAAGCTAAATTTATGACAGAACAGAGGGAAAGTGTGATAGAGCTGAGCACTGCCCTTCCCTGCACAGGCAGCTCCCAGAGCTCCCTTTGAAATGCGGGAGCCAGGGACACATCCAGCCCCCCAAAAGCTTCATTTGCACATTAAAGGGTGAAATTCCACCGCAGGTCCCACACAAAAGGGGAAGCTCCATCGCTCCTGGATTTGCTGGGAAGATGAGGTTCACTCACCAACACTTCAGAGCTCTGGACTGAGGCAATTACACCCCTACTGTTAATTTTTCAGTGGCAGCGAATTAAGAATGTTGAAATAAAATACCAGTTTTATTTTCTGTATGGCAGCTGCAACTACTGTTGTCATATGCAAACAATTGAAAATAAACCCCTTCTTCTGGCATGCAGTTGGTAAAGGACAAGCTGCTCTGATAGCAAGAAAATGCTTTTATTTATTCCTTGTTACTTTACAGGAGACTAATTCCACGTGCTTGGGTGTATTTTGGATTGCAGAAATACAAAGCCTGAGAGATGATAAATGAGGCACAGCCTCTCCTGGGGAGAAGAAAAGGTTCATTGAAATAAAACTGAAAAAGAAGGGATCCAGAAATTGATACACAAGAGTGGTTTTGATATGGAAGGGAGAACAAAGACTGGGAGAATGAACCAATGAGTAATAATTTATATTATCAATATTTCTATAGGCCCCAATGGCAGTAAATTTCTTGGTACTTGTAGCAAGATCATCTCTGTCCCCAGCAGCTTCAGAGCTAAACAAATAACATCTCTCTATTTCACTCATCGAGGGCAGGTGCAGAGAGAGCTGAAACTTCCCTAAAATTGTCAAGTACATTTATGGCAAATCTGGGAACCTCTTTCTCCACTGCACTCTGAAACTTGGAGAATTTAATCCCATCCCCTGCTTGCCCCTCCCTAGGTCTGACAGCTACCTTGGGACAAAAAAAAAGGTCTCAAGCCATCATCCTAAAATTAATGGTTTTCACCTGCAGAAATTTGCAGTGGAACTCTCCTGCAAGGCAGATTTGCATGGAGGAAACTCCCCCGTGTTTGAGTTGTAAATGACCATTCCCTCGGCTCCCTTGAGGCCAGGGCAGTGAGATACGGGTGGGAATCCAGAGGTGTGGCTTTCACTTCCACAAAATTAGGACTGCACACCATAGCACAGAGTAACTACAGCCAGCTTATCTAGAATAGCAAGAGCCAAATTTCATCGTTGCTATCAGCAGTGATAAGCAGCCCCCAGCCCTTGCAAGGCTTCAGCATCACCCAGATTTCTTCCCAAAGTGCACCCAGGGTGGATAAAAGCAGATCCTAAAATCCCAGGGGAGAGCACACACAAGGACAAAATACCCAGCTGGAGATGCTGCAGGAGCTTCTCCCAGCAGAGCTGCCACCCTGGAGATGGCTGAACAACCTCAAAACCCTCCTGTAGAGAGCCCTCCCAGTCTCAAGAAACGTCTGCAACAGGAAAAATTTCACAAGGAGCAGCCAATGGAAAAAAAAGGCATTTCAGAAAACAGCTGCAAACGGCCACCTGAAGCCCACGCCAAGGGAACAGAACTATCCCAGAGCAATGTAAACAGTTCTAGAATGGAAAAAAGTTGGAGTGGTGGAACCCACAGAAGCCACATTTGAACTGGAATGAGGAATAAAGCACAAATGCTTCGTTGGGAGTGATGAAGTGTGGGATGGAGCCGGAGCGAGCCGAAGGGAAGCGGAGCAGTCCCGTGTCCTCCTCCCGTGTCTGGGTGTCCTGTGGGTCACAGGGACCCTGTCCCAGGCTTGGCAGGCTCACAGCAACACCCCCAACATCTGCTTTTGGAGCTTCCCCAACGCCCTGGTTACCAAGCACCTCCAANTGCCCCTCCCTAGGTCTGACAGATACCTTGGGACAAAAAAAAAAAGCTCTCAAGCCATCATCCTAAAATTAATGGTTTTCACCTGCAGATATTTGCAGTGGAACTCTCCTGCAAGGCAGATTTGCATGGAGGAAACTCCCCCGTGCTTGAGTTGTAAATGACCATTCCCTCGGCTCCCTTGAGGCCAGGGCAGTGAGATACGGGTGGGAATCCAGAGGTGTGGCTTTCACTTCCACAAAATTAGGACTGCACACCATAGCACAGAGTAACTACAGCCAGCTTATCTAGAATAGCAAGAGCCAAATTTCATCGTTGCTATCAGCAGTGATAAGCAGCCCCCAGCCCTTGCAAGGCTTCAGCATCACCCAGATTTCTTCCCAAAGTGCACCCAGGGTGGATAAAAGCAGATCCTAAAATCCCAGGGGAGAGCACACACAAGGACAAAATACCCAGCTGGAGATGCTGCAGGAGCTTCTCCCAGCAGAGCTGCCACCCTGGAGGTGGCTGAACAACCTCAAAACCCTCCTGTAGAGAGCCCTCCCAGTCTCAAGAAACGTCTGCAACAGGAAAAATTTCACAAGGAGCAGCCAATGGAAAAAAAAGGCATTTCAGAAAACAGCTGCAAACGGCCACCTGAAGCCCACGCCAAGGGAACAGAACTATCCCAGAGCAATGTAAACAGTTCTAGAATGGAAAAAAGTTGGAGTGGTGGAACCCACAGAAGCCACATTTGAACTGGAATGAGGAATAAAGCACAAATGCTTCGTTGGGAGTGATGAAGTGTGGGATGGAGCCGGAGCGAGCCGAAGGGAAGCGGAGCAGTCCCGTGTCCTCCTCCCGTGTCTGGGTGTCCTGTGGGTCACAGGGACCCTGTCCCAGGCTTGGCAGGCTCACAGCAACACCCCCAACATCTGCTTTTGGAGCTTCCCCAACGCCCTGGTTACCAAGCACCTCCAAACAATGCTTGGCTGAACAAGCCCTGGGCTGCAGAGGGCTGGGAGGAGGAGCAGGAGGCTTAGGGGGGTTCATTTCTATTTCATTTATATTTAACTCTGAACAGAGCAGGGAACCAGCTTCAAACAGACTCGAGGTGCCACCTTTGGAAAACCCCTGACTATATACCCAGGAGGATTCATTCTCATCCAGTTTTTTAATCCTCTTCACAAACAACACCTCCTCCACCCTCTCCTCCTCCTCCTCTGTGTGGGGCCGCAGGAAACACTGAGTGTTTTGCCTCCCTGCAAAAGTTCAGTTTGTTTCAACACTTGGGGAAGTCCTCTCAGATGTCCCTCCTCGGACTGGGACTGCAGCTGTACCTTTGCAAAAGGGCATTTGCAAAACTGCTTCAAACCCCAGCACACCAAACACTAAATCCCGGGCGATTCAGGTGCGCTCCTTTGCCAAACCGGGAAAAGTCACCGAAACTCAAGGCGTGTAAGATCCTGAACACCAACTGTCTTTCCCTCACCCTCTTCCAATGATTTTTTTTTTTTTCCTTTTAAGCTGCAGGAGGCACTAACAAAGGACAGCAGAGAAGAAATGGAGAAGCATTCTGCTGACTCGGGTGAGAAGCATTCGCTTGCCACTGCTGACGACCAGAAGGAGCCTGTGGTCAGGCCGGAATGCGATGCGTTAGAAATATCTGTACAATTTGCAAATCAAACAAGACAAGATTTGGTCATGGAGATGAACTCAACATAAATCTATTTTTGTTAGCAGCAGCAGTTCAGGGGAGTTTGGAAATCCCTGCCTGCACCACCCCGATGTCTCAGAGAAGGTAACTTCGAACTCTTGAACTCGCAGGCCTTCAAAGGAGTTTTGTTCCAGTGATTGAAGGCACCCAAGTTGGAATGGCACAGCTAATCCTCAGAAATAAGTTACTTAAAATGATGTATTATGAAATTTCTAGAAAGTAAAAATCTTTTTATCTATAAATTATGCTTGGAAATTCATCTGTGGAAGTAGAAAGGGACAGCAGCCACATGTAAAAAAAATCATGAGTTAAAAATCCTTAAAAACAGCTGATCTGTGTAATTCTTACAGCAGAAAGTCTTTACCATAAGGAAAAGTGACTGAATATCCAATTAAAAATGAATCATATTTTCACATTATTAATCATTTCGAGCACCTGGACTGGGAAATCAATTAAAGCTCCAAACAAACCCTGTATCAAGTGTTGGTTTCTCACATGCCCCTTCACAGAACAGCCAGGCTGCTCAAGTGATACAAGAACAACCACATCTAATTTTAACCTTTTATTTTGGGGGAAGATATAATTTTAGACTGGCTTTAATTTAGAAACATTTCTCAAAGAAAAGTGATACGTCTGCCAGCAAGAAAAATATTACCCTGAACTCCTTGCTGAACTTAATGCACTAAAAATCTGTTTTCCTCCATGGATACGCTGCTTTTCATACTGGGTTCAAGACTCAGCCCTTGCACAGGGGGGGAACACGTCATGATGTATTTGATGGAGATAAATTGGAAAAACAAAAGCTTGCTTCTCATGGGAAACATCCTGCAAGTGGTGGCCCCAGGCCACGACTCATCCCATACTTATCCACCAAGTCATTACACCTCTGCACAAAGTCACACCACGTTACAGCATCCTTTTTATCTCTCTCTGAGAGCGGTGAACAACTGCCCACAAAGAGAAGTGCTCTGTGATTAAGAGGGACAAGCTTGGTCTGGAGGTGGCTGGTAACTATGTCCAGTTTGTCTGTCTGTCTGCGTTACGAGATTAAAATGGCTCATGAGTTTATAACGTCTGGTATGTGGTGCTGGCTGCAAATCGGGGCTGGGGGATGGAGGATCCTGTACCTAGAGCATCCTCAAGTGACACAAACATCCATCAAGTGGTCAAGGCTGGGTTTAGAAGACCTTCACAGCATTTCAAGCCGTGTATTAATTTTACACTCACGTGGCTGTGGGTAAGTTTCTATTCCCACTTCAGCCAAGCCTTGCCCCACAGCGCAGAGCTGATGGAAATTCCAAATGATCGGCCACAAACTCTGAGTTTGACTAAACAAGAACCACTGAGGGAGCAGCACATGGTACCACTGGCTGTGTAAAAGGCCATGGTGCTGCCCTGAGGAGTAACAGGAAAAGCACATGTTTTTTAAGGGTGGGTCCCCACTACTTTCTATAGGAGCAGGCAGACTCACGTCAGGGGAGGGCACAACTGCAAGAATCTAAATTCATCCTCTCGTGCTGACAGAAAACTAATAATAAATTAATAAAATACTCTGTCAGTGCTTTCTCCTTGCCCTTCCCTAGCCATCCACTCATTTCTGAAGAATAAACCTCAGCACCTATTCAAATTGCAACCAGCAGTTGTGATTGGCTTTAGAATCTCCAATTAGAGATCGTTTTGCACAATTATCGTTATTTCCAACCTGCTCCAGGAAGCAGGACGTGAAAAGTATAAAGTTCAAGCTGTGCATAACAGAAAAAAAAAAGTAGAAACTCCAAGGGAGCAAATGAGGAGAAAGCACAATGTGCCCTCCCGGCAGAGATCTGACACAACAAACGATGAGGAAGTGGAGAGCAGATAATGAAAACAGGGCGTCAGCTTCTAAAAGGTAAAGTCCATCAACCTTCAGGAGGAAGAAAAGGGTGCAGCCATCGTCCCATTAACCCCTCCACTGTCCCATTAACCCCTCCACTGTCCCATTAACTCCTCCATCACCCCACGGGACTGTTCTTGCACAGTCCCTAAGCCAGCAGTGCTGGGTTTACTCTCTGTAGGTGTCTACAGGCATCAGACACAGCAACGGGTGCACTTAAGAGGGACCAAGGCTTCAAATGAACGTTTTCTCCTTGAAAACACCACTTTTCACCTCAGATTTTTAAAATCCACCAGAAGGCTTAAGAAACACCCAGATTGCACAACTGATTTAGCAGCAGTGTCCAGTTAACCCAGCAGACCCTCCCAGTTCATCAGTGCATTATCAACATCAATACTGCAGTTTCAAGCAGAACACAGCCCAGGTGAGCTGTAAGCAGGAGTTCCTGGTGAGATAATTGCAAAAATTATTTAAAAAAAAAGTTTTCTGTTGATTCAAGTATTCCAGGATATTCCAGTTCATTGTAGAAAGCTTAGGACAGCTGGAGGAAGCAGTTTAAAGACAGGAAAGAAACAAATGACAGAGTAAGAGACAAAAACGACCCTCGCACAAACAGGCTCCATTTCAACTTATTTTAGAATTAATTTCTGCCTTCTGCACCCTCCACGTATTTTTCTTCCAGCCACCTCAGCAATTCAATAGCAGTAATCTGAGCACAGGTATTAGACAGAACCCTTTTTTATTCCCTTTGTTTTAGGCTTGCAAGTTGACGTGTGAATTGGAGAACGGCGAGGGCTGGAAATGAACACCTCACTTCACACAAAGAATTCAGCGCTGGGAAGGGGAGCACTGCTGCACCTCCCACCTGGCTGAGGCAGCTCAGCCTTTGTTCCTCACTTTTTCCTTTACACACAGAACCAGCATTTTTCTGGGTTACTCACAATAGTTTTGAATGATCTGCGTGGAAAGAGCAAAACCTCTCCTGAAGCTGATAATTACTATGAAAATACTCCTGTATTAGTCACGAGGAAGTAAATGGAGAAAAAAAATGAGAATAAGTCATGTGGGTTTCTAAATTATTCTGTCTACTTCATAAAAGTGGAGTAAGCCTCGGTTTTGAGCTTCTCTTTTAAGAAGGACTTAAGTAATTTTTATCATCAGCTCTCTTACAAGCTCAGCTCCTGGAACTAGAGAACTAAAAGGAATTAGGTTTGACTTAAAAAAGCTTTCAGTAGTCCTGACAGGAAACCGTTTATTTGTGTGGGTTTGGTTTTTTTTAAATTATTTACACCACCAACATCTTTTTTTTTCCCAAGATAATGGATTCATTATTGCACAAGTGTCTGGCTTTTAAATCTTCAAATTCTAACCTAAACCAGTTTGGGTAGGGCCAACACAGGACTCATTTCAGCTGCAAACTGTGACTGTTTGGGGAGGCCAGAATGTGACCCCTGGTGAGGGGAACCAACTCAGAATGAAAGTGAGATGCTGAGCCCTCAAACCCAGCCTGGCTCTCTAAGGGCAGCACTGGCAATAAGGGCCCTGCCTTTCTGACACACTTTTCTCTTTAAAGGCACTTTTTTCTGCTCTTTATTTTTGGTGTGCCCTCTTCCACTCTGCTGCCGGGCAGCCCTGTAAGAATTCCTGACAAACCCACATATTGCAGCGCTGAAATATCCGGGCTGCTGTGTGACCTCGGCACAACCATGCCTATTGTACCTCACATTTCCTGTTTGTGCTCGCCCAGGGCCCGGCCACCAGCACAAACCCCCTCAGCAGTTGCCCCCTCAGCTCCAGCAGCAGCAAACAGAATCCACATTTAAGTAACAAAAACACAAACGATGCCAAGAGCCAGAGCTCACCCCGGAGCTTTTGACCGGTGAGGAATTCGGTGCCATTCATCCCTTCAGGGATTTCACATCCCCAGGGAGGGGGGATGACACCCACCCTCAACCACTCGTTTTAAGCAGAGTTTTTTGGCCACATCTCTGACAATCCGTTTTTCAGAGCTGAAGTGAAACCAAAGCACGAGGCAGGGCATTGGGTGGGGATGGGCACAGCCCATGATCCCAACCCAGCACTCCACCTACTGTCCCCTGCTCCGGAGCCCTCCGGCACCGCCGCCTCATTCATTCATTCTCGGCAGCAAAGATCTTTCAGAGATGTACAAACACCAAAAATTCCTCATGAGTTACCCTCAGCCATCCTCTGCTGGTAATGAGGTGATTCATGCTGTTCATATTTTAATCTACCACCAACAGAAAACATCTCAGGACCGAGGAAAAAGCCATGTGCTGCTAAAACCAGTATTTAGAGTCATTAATCATAATATTTTATTTCCTACAGAACCACATCATGATTACTATTTTTAAGGGCTGTTTTTAAAGAATTGTGAAAAACCTTTAATGGGCTTCAGGAAAATAAGCCAGCAGACTTGTTTTGAAAGTGTCAGAATGGAAAGGATTCTTGGAAGAGTGGCCTGCTTCCCTGTTCCTGCGTTGAAGATCTGCTCTGTGCCAGCCCTTAGCTCAGTGCCAAGGGCAGCATGAGAACTGTTTCCCAAAAAGCCATGTCAGATTTTACATCTAGTGCTGGCAACAACTAAGGAAGCAGCATTAAACCAGGAATTGACACATCAGACAACGTTCAGGCCCTTTGTCCCGTACAGAAAGCTCTGGAATCACAGGAACAGCAATAAAAAGCCTGGTGTCAAACCGACACGCTCGGCCTGTCCCTCTTGCATCAAGGACTGGTGACCAAAAAAATCCCAATTTGGTGACCAAAAAAATCCCAATCAGATGTGAACCGAAATGATCCTGAGGCAGTAACACCCCTCCCACACTAAGGCTGCTTTAAACTGTCAATTCTACTTTTAGCAAACCGTTTCCAAGTACTCCCTTCCCAGCTAACCCCGGGATCTCTCCTGGCACCGGAATGCAGCTCCGAAAAGCAGCTGGTGAGAGATGCTCTGAAGGATCCAGACAAATGACAGTTTTCAACACTGGAAAAACAGCTAAAGCAGGCCAGGGAAAGCAAACATCAGAGTCATTCATATACTGCAGCCATTGCATAACCACTTCCAGTGCTTGGGAATGGCCACATGCAGTAAATGGATTTAATTCAGATGCACCTGTGTGACAGCTGAAGGAGCCTGAGCAGGTGCCTACATGCCATCAATTCCTCCACGTGCCCTCAGTGGCACAGACCACGCTGCAAGTCCCAGCAGAGCTCAGCACCACATGGGTGGGCCCAAGGGCATTGTTCTCCCAGCATGTAATTGCATTCCCAACAATCTCCCTGTACATACAGCTTTAAAATGAGCAATTAATTAAAAGCAATTTGAAAGCACTTACTGGGTCTATTCTCTTGTTGCCAGCAAATCCAGGCACTAAAGCAGGGGAGGATTTGTTTTGTAACTTTTCATTTCTTTGAGTCAACAGAAGAATAAGTTTTACCATAATGAAGGAATATAATTAAAGTATATGGAACGTGACAAGTAGATCAACGGTAATGCAGAAGTTAATATTGAGAGCCCCACTTAATGTGCCATATTTCTACTTTTAGAGGGAACTGCTGTACAAATAACAAATCAAAATAGTTACAACTCGTCCCTTTCAGAGCTGGAGCTTCTAATTGCATTGTTTCCAGGTGGGTTAAATCCAGAACACTTCTCTGAAAGATTTCACCCCTAAAAGCTGCAGCACCAGCCTCATGTTGGTACTCTGTGTTCCCTCTCACAGCAGCTCAAACCGAGCAGGTATCAAGCACTGTTTTACTGCAGTGATAACATATTCCATGTACACCTTGCTGATACAGCTGCAGTGATAAGAACGTTAACAGTTCAGGTAGTTAAAACAGAAACACGGTTTGGTAGGGCCAGGAACTGCTGTTTTTACACTCCCTCTGCCATCTAGTGGCAACAACCGCGTGGGTTCCACCGAGGTGTAAACCATGAGGTGCTCAGACAGGGCCCAGAAGGTGTTAATCGACCTGAGCAGACCATGCTAATCACTAAATATTGCTCAGGAGAAAAAAAAGGGAAGCAAATCCTGGCTTCTCTTTCTTCCTACACTCACTGCCTTCACGGAATTCCCTCAGTGTAACAGGAACTTATCTGCCTCATATATTTAAAGCAAACCAGTATTTCTCCTGTAGCATTACACTTTGGATGTTGATAGTACATTTTAATTAATTTTACTCTAGAACCACCTTCTAATTACTCAGTGTAACCTATTCAGTCTGTTTGTCCCTCTTAACAAAGTTATGTGAAGCCTTCCCTCTTATGATCCAAATAAATACTTTCCCTAACAATATAAAACTCAATTTCTTTTCCTGGGTGACAAATCCCTGTAATCTTTGGAAGGCTGTTCAGCTCTTAAGCACCCATCATAAGTTATACTGATAAATCAACTGAGATTTTATATTTTCTGTAAGTTATTTCAATGTCAGCTCAGGTCACGGCCTAAGTACATCCACGAGGTTCACATACCCCACAGGATCATCAAAGTGATGTATTATGGAATTGAATTCTTCTACATTGAAGTAATTTAGAACTATTTAAGCACTTGGATTTTTAAATACAGAGTAGAAGAAAGGTTAACTCGTTCCACCTTCTTTAAGAAAAGAAGTGGTGCTGTCTTAGGAAGATTTCATGTGCCAAAATCATCCTGGAGTGGCCTGGAGCGCTCAATGCACAAACTTGGTTTTGTTTAGCAGGAATTCCTTACACAATCTTTAGGACAGAAGCTCCACTAAGAGTAAATCTGAGGCTACTCATCCCATGCCATTCCATCTCCCAGGCACTGCCCTGCTGGGGGGAGAGGCAGGATTTTCTTGTAGTGCTTTCTGTGTTATTGTTAATGATTAAAGCAGCTCTGAAAGTAAACATCTGTAATTGTTCCAAATACAAGATGACATTTGTTGCATGAACTGGTTTTAATTATTTTGTGGCCATGAATCCTTTTCTTGAATCCAGGACAGTGGTTTCATAAACCAGGAACTAATCCAATGGCCAAAAGCAAAACACACCCAAACATCTCCCTGACTTTCATAGCTAAGTTGACATAAACAACATCATGCAAATTTTCATAAGATATTTTATCTTCATAGAAAAACATTGTTCTTGTTATTATTTTCAAAGCAAAATTAATACAGACTGAACTTTAAACCAGCTGCCTACTTTTGTGGTTTCAGTTAGAAAAATGATCATTTTAAGCTACTAAAAAAATACTCTGAAAAAATTTAAATGGAAACACTTGAGCTGCACACAGCAAAAAATGCTTCATTTAAATGAGGAGATTAGAGGATGGAGCTTGCAGATTTGGCTCATTGTTTCAAAGTGAGGATTAACCAAGAGCAGGCCAATATCCACAGTTCAATAAGCACAGAGCTTACAAACTACAGAACAAGGTGATGCAGTGTAGAACACGAACAGCATCCACCAGAGCACCAGCTTTAGAAGCATCTGATGTTTAGAACTGGCAGAAAATTATTTATTTACACATTTTAAGATCTGCAACAATCAAAGTATTCAATTCAGAAAGGACATGGTGTGGAAATATCCTTACCAAGTAGAGCAGAAAGGTGTGGAGACCTGTTCCAAGCCCAACAGAGGAGAGAATGCCCAATCCTACCCAGTAGGCACACCAGAAGAACTTCTTCTCCATGTACCGCACATACTGAGCAAGAAAAGTCACAAAAAAGGAAAAAAAATATAAATTATGATGTCTCCAAGGGAGAAAATTAAGCTACAAGCTAACAGACATTTTATCTGGATTATAACAACTGAAATAAAATCCTGGATACTTCTATTTGCAATTTATTACAGTTACAGCACAGACATGTAGAGAAAACAGTGCACTTTCAAAAGAAAAAACACCACATCTTGGAATCAGCAAGTTTCCAAGGAGACAGATGAAAATTCAGGTTCAATAGTAGGAGGTTGAAATCCAGAACAGGCCCACGAGGAGCAAGCCCCAGACAGTGTCTAGCAGAGCCCAGGCAGCTCAGGGAATTGTCTGAACACCTTAAATAAAGGAATAAAATCAGCTGCACTTGCAGTGAGTCTGTTGGATGTTGTATCTTGGAGCAGTGAGTAGCAGGTTTGTTACTTTTAAGAAAACATTAAAATGCTGCCTGTCTGCTGCACACAGAAATGAAACCATTTGATATCTCTGCATGTGCCTGTCCCAGCTGGGCAGGAGACCCTTCCACAGAAACACAAGAATCGTTTCTTGGGAAGCACGAAGCTCCGCCACGACTCAGGATAACATTTTCCCTCAGGAGCTCCCTGCACTATTAAAAGCTTGCTGACAGCAGCTGTGAAGGAGTGCTGCAGCACCCGAGGTGTGCTTTACCCAGGAACAGATGAGACACCTCCAGATCCAACAGAACAGATCAAATGACACAGCTCATCCCTCCCCACCCCTGAAACACAACTCATGCGTGGCCAACAGAGCAGTCACGACGTGAGAAACAAACCCTGAGCGAGCAGTTCTAAAGATGCATTATGAATTCATGGAGATCCCAGCACAATCCATTCCATTCCCAGCACAGGGAAGGGAGGGTGAGGCAGCCAGGGAAGCAGAGGTGGTACCTGTTGATGTGCTCCTTCGATGTAGTACGTGGCTGTGAGCACTGCCAGTGCCACCAACACGCACGCCAGGACGCCTCGCCGACGCCACAATCTTAAAGACAAATGGCAAATTAGGGTTTTTCATCATTGAGCAGGCATTCCAAAGTAACTCAGTTACCCCTGGGGACTGGGGCTGCCTGGATGTACTCAGCAGGGACAATGGCAGCTGAAAAGTTTGCTCTACTGGAAGTGTAAACCTCCCAAGAAAATATCTGGGGAGCCTTTACTCTTTAGGGAGAAAAAAATCTCTGCTTCGCTGGCAAGCGAGATCAAAGTTCAGCCACTTGTATTTTATTTTTTTTAATAAAGAAAAACAAAGTAACTGTCTGAAAACAAACACAAGCTGAAAACAATTCAGCTTCTGGAGCCAAGAGTCAGACCCAGGCCCTGAGCAGCAGCTGTGGCCAAGCACAGAGCAAAGCAGGCCCTGCACTGGCCCTGGGCAAGGACGAGCTGGGTGGAATTCACAAGTGCTGATTTCCAACTGTGCTGCTGGCCAGATCCACAGGGACAGTCACAGGAACACATCTTTACATTATTTTGTTTCCCCTCAGCTATTCAAATGAATATCTTGTAACAGCTCCCAATTCAATAAATATGTTTTAGGTAACTCTGAAGCATTAAATGAGTAAAGGGAGAAAAGTGTTTTCCAAAGTAATTTGCTACCAAATAATTTTTGAGCGTGTTTGGTTTTACTGGGTTTTTTTCTGCTTGATGTCTATGTGGCCACACACAGGAAATTAGCAAATACACTTATTATTTTGCAGAAAACAGTATTATATTGTCACCTAATGATATATAAAAAAGCAAGTGCTAGCATCACTTATATTTCCCAGACTATAACAGCAAACTGTGAATGTAACTTATCTGTTTAGAGAGAAAAAGATAGAAATGTGAGACATAACACAGGAGAACAGTCACAAATATTTCACATTGAGCAAACTGAAAAGAGCACTCAAAATATTTTAAAATTAAAGTTAGTGCTGCTTACATTAGTACAGCAATTGAATTTTCAAATGATTGTCTTTCAAAACACAATTTATGCAATGGAACACAGGAGATCATTAAGAGTCAATCTGAGGTCTCAACTTAATAGCTTGTAATAATCAGGGTTATTTTCTGTAAAGATTCTGTCAGGGGAGTGCCAGACAACTGAATGTGCTGCTCAGCAGAGGAGGCAAGTGCTGTCTGTAACAGAATTGGATGCTTAGGAAGCCAAATAAGATTTGAGGTCTTAAAATAAATCCTCAAATGTTATTTCTGCTTAGTTGAAATGAATGCTTGGAGATTGTCAGAAATTACAGATGTCAGACTCAGTAAAACAGTTCTCAGAGACAACTCCTAATGGTAGCTGAAAGAATGCACATTATAAAATAAATAGGCTTGGGGGGTTAGGTTTTTTGGGGGGTGGTGGGGTGTAAAAGGGAATTATTAAGACTACATTACATAAACCTCCTATATTTCATACAAATAATTTCAGAAGAAAAGGGAAAACAGAAGTTTCTCTCAGTACATCTGAACTGCCAGCACCTCCAGCCTAGCCCAGAGGGTCAGTGAGCACAACCCTGAGCACCAGGCTCAGCTCAGCCTGCAGAGGAGCAGCCCCACAGCTGGAGTCACCCAAGGTGACATTAGATCCTGTCTCCTGACTGGGAAAAGCTTTGTGAACTCAATCCCAAGCACAGCAGAGCCCAGTTACCAACACAAGCACTGCATGGCTGCTACTCTTGGCATTTTCATTGCAAATTGTACTCATGTTTTGGCAGCCTAAACCCTCGGGCCTTGTGCCTGAAGAACTGGCTCTGCATTTGGGCACTAGCAGGGAATGGCAGGACTGCTCCTCACAAATTCTCTCACTGGAATAAAAGCTGATTTTATCCAGTGTGAAAATAACACTCAGGGAAAGTGCTTTAATAAATCATTTCCTGCTGTAAAAGGGCTCACAGAGAAGCAAAGTTCTCTTTACAGCATCATAAACATCACTGCAAGCTCCACATAACCCTGATCTCTGCCCTGGCTGAGCTGTTGGAAGATTACTCAGTGATACCAACACCTGCATTAGCAGGTCAGTGCTTAACACTGCAGTCATAACTACAATATCCCTCACCTTAAGGGTCCCTAAACACTGTCTCACTCCTTCAAATTGGAATATTTAACTGTTTATAAATGGCAGTTTGCCATTTTCTCCCCCAAGCACCTTGCTGCACTTATGTAATTTAAGCAGAAGGTCTGAGTGCACAGCTACAAGCGTGGGATGTTCCAGCAGCCACCTTTAAGGGACAAAAATACACATGTTCTCTGAAAAAAACAGTTTTCAAGTTGTGAATCATCAGGGAAAGCGAGATGTCAGAATGACCTACTGAATCAGAGCATGGGTTTCCCCAGAACGCTTAGTAGAAGTTAAAGAAATGATCTTTACTTTATGGTCCATTCCTTCAAGTTTATTAGAGTTTCCAGGCAAAAATACTGCAAGGTAACAAGCGGTTTTTTCCACAGTACAATATTCAACCTCTCCTCTCGCTCCCTTCGCTTCCGTTCACTCAACATAGAGGAATCTGCAAAGGAAAGGCAAAAAAAAATATGTAAAAGCACAGGCTGGCAGGTCAGGTTCTATCCCACCCAAACATACATTGATTTTTTAAAAATTTGTTAAGAAGTTAACGTGAGCTCTCAGTCATTTTTTTCTCCTGATCCCAAAGCATTTGCTGCCAGTGCCTCAGGAATGAGGTGACATCCAGGAGATGCAGTGCTGTGCTCCCCCCTGGAGCTGACAGGGATTCAGGGAACCAGGGTACCACAGGCACCTCCAGCAGCCTCTCTGAGGAGCTAAAAGCAGCCACCACGCCGGGTCAAACGTGACTTCAGCACCCGCTGCAGGGACATTTCACTCTGAACTTTCGGGTTGGTTCTTTTCCAGGAGAGCTATTCCCAGCCTCCTGCGCCGGGAGCAGATGGAATTACACGTGCTCTTTATCCCCCTCAGCCACGGTGTAACTGGATAAGAGCACCTGCCCTCCCAGCCAGGAGCAGGTCCAGCTTCTCCCAAACTCCTCCCAGGGAAAGGAGCTGCTTTTGGAGCTCAGCCCTGCCTGGGACTGAGCTCGCACCCAGCCCTGCTCACTGCCAGGCAAGGACACAAAAAGGCTTTTTTAATCAAGGTGTTATTTTGTGCTCACAATCAGATGAATAAACCTCCAAACCCAAGGTGGTTTTTTAGAGGAGAATGGTTTGTTCAAAGGTTGTCAAGCTAAGGAGCAGTAATAATTTTTAAACTTTTAAAGAAAAGGAATTTTGGAATAAGATTTAAAAAATAATACCAGTAAACAATGACAAAAGACACTTGTATCCAAACAGACACCAAACTTGTTTAACCATCACTCACTACACAGCCACAACACATGTATTCTATTTTGCATTGTAATAATATTCATAAATTTTAAGATTTTTAAAAAGCTGTTGCATTTAAAATATTAATCTAATCTGATCTGCAGCATATTGTAACCCAAGATGTATTATCTCAGTCTTACTCCAGTAATTGAAACATTCTGCCTTATCAGATGCTGATATTTACATAGAAATTGCAGATCCCATTAGTCACACAGCCCACTTAAAATTCTCTATTCCTCTGCTGTAAAATCAGTTGCTTTAGATGAACTAAGAGAAATCCTGCAAAGGCAAATACTGGAGAACATCCACATTCCCTCAGAGTTACAGAATGATTTAAGGCTTTAAGTAAAAGGCTTTAATTTGTTCCATACATACAAACATGCAGTTAATCTTTCTCGCTTAATATGTGTAATAAAAATGTTTCAACCTTGGTTTTATGACCTTGTTTTTAGTAAAAGGTCATAAAAGACAATGGTGTAAGACTGCACACAACTTGAGAAATCACTTGATTACAAAACTTAATTAAATATGGAACTGGCACATTCAAAGCTGACAGGAAACAAACAAAGATGATTATAATTTCCATGCTTTACTACACAGCATGGATAATTCAGTGACACAAAAGTCTTCATTAAGTGTTTTCAGGTTATTTTTCATGAGCTCTAAGCATTAACCCCAAGCTACTTCAGACATACCAGTAGGAAAAACAGAGGAGAGGCAGGAGGTGAAGTAGTTAAAACTGTTTTGTTGGTAATTTATCACTGAAACCAATAAATTATAGTGGCATTGAATTTCAACAGAACAGCTAGAAATTGGGAGATTAATAACTGGATCTGTCCCAGAGTAAAACAGACTTTTATTACCAAGAACTAACTTTTCAGTGCCAAAGGGTGGGGTTGTACAGCCTGACTTCCACAGCCACACATTTACCAACAGAGTTTAACTTTTTTAGGGTTTTTTTTTTTTGTTGCAGCCCCTGTTGGTACCCAGGTCAGCTTTGTGGGGCTTAAATGCATGTGAACCACACATCAAGAACTTTAGGGGGGAGAAAAGAGTGTAAGAGAAACGTGAATGGAAATACACAGCATAAATCTATTCCATGGCTTTGAAATCCTAAATCCTCCAGGCTTCAGGTTTAGAGCTGGCTGAGGTTTCCAAGACTGATTCAGGCATCGAGGCCCTTTGCATTATGTGGGAGTAAAGTCACAGAATCCCAGAATGGTTTGGGGTGGAAGGGGCCTTAAAGCCCATCTCATTCCACCCCCTGGCACAGCCACTAGATCAGGTGGCCCCATCCAGCCTGGCCTCAACAGAAAAGCAACATCAATTCCTTTTCCATCTTGTGCTGGTCGTTTTCCACCCCAAACAGGCCAGCTGAGAACACAAAGTGATTTTGCACCTACCTGTGAAGTTTCCATTGTGCTGCTCTTTGCTCATTCTTATGCGTCTCTGGTCACAGTCTGTGCCATTCTCTGCCATTTCATAGATCAGTCACGTGTGGGGATCTAAGAGCAGGAAGAACCCAAAAAGCACAAGGTGTGTTTCTGGTTAGGAGGACTCCACACTCAAAGGATACAGGCAAACACCCAGCAGCTCTCCCAACTCCAACTCCCAGTCATCCTGCATTACACCATCAACCAGGAGAAAGTGATTCAATTCCCACAGTGACAAAGATGAAAACATTTCCACCTACATAATTCTAAATTTTTCACTCGAATGACACAACTCCCTCACTTCTAACAGCTGAACAAAAGCTCATTGAACAACCCCTTCCACGACCCAACCCACTGTTTGGGCTCCAGGAGCAGCAGAGCTTCATACAAACCTCACTTCCATCCTGAGGTTGGTGCTGCAGCTTTGCTCCCCATGCTGGTACTAAAGCTTTGCAGGTTGTTACTGTGCAAGCAGCCCTCAAAAACCTCCCTGGCTGAAAGATTAGCCCTCAGTGTGGTAACCAAGATACAGAGCTGCATGTCCTGTTTTGCACAGTCTGCTATCTCTGAAGCACAAAAGGCAAACTCTTCAGAGGACAGGAGCTCTGTGATGGGAAGCTTTGCCTCACACTGTCCATACTCTCTGCTGGTTTAGCCTCTCTCTAGAGACATCAGCCCTAAAAAAAAACCCAACAAAACCCAAAAGAATAGATGTGGTTTTCCTTATCCAGGAGAGTAAATAATGCAAGAATTGAGAGCCAGCATAAATCACAATGTTGCAAGAGCTGCCTTTTTTTTTTTCTCTTGAAAAAAAAGCCCCTGAACAGCTGACAATTCTTATGCAATCAAACACAAAGAGAGTAACCAGTCAGACTTCTTGTTTTAAAAACCCTCTCCTGAATCTTAAAACACTTTCTGGAGTTTTGTTTTGGAAAAGAGAGTCCCACACAGTTAAAGCATCTTATTTGCACTGTATTTCTCCCTGGAAGCAAACCTGATTTACAGTTTTCGATACGTTGCTTTTGTTGGAAAGAAAAGTGGTGCAGTATTAAAATGACAGGTTATATAAAACTGTCCAGTGGAGGAAATTAAAGTTCTACATAAAAAATACTTGCCCTTAGATTTATGTTAGGCTTAAGAGCCAAGCAGCAACTCAGGTTTGGTAAACAGGAGTGAGATCACCCCTTGGATTCAGACTGCAGTAATTTTGTCAAATTTTTCAATAAAATGTTCAAAGATTTCAGATACCCGACATTTCCAGGGTCTCACAAGTCTGTTTTAGAAGATGTTTTCCTAAACAGGTGCAAGCCTTGTGCATTACTTGCAATACAGATAATATTGCTAGCTAGAATCTGATTATTAAAGGTTTTAGTTAAAATCCAGTAGTCAGAAGCACTGAGGTCTCAGGAAGGAGTCCTTTCTCCAACACCTCCCCCTGACACAAAATGTGCAGAAACAGAAATCTGTCTGCTTAAATAAGGCAGCAGAAACTCATCTCCTGCATGTTACAGCTTTTATTCACTGCAATGTGAAGCCCAGAATACCCAAACCACCTAAAAAAATGAACAAAACACCTTTGCAAAAGCTGAAAAATGCCAAGGGCTCCAGAGTCAGCCAAGGACAAGAGGCCTGAGCTGGCTGCTGCAGCAGGAGCTCTACAGCATCACTCTGCAGTCACCTGCAACCTTGGGATTGCTCAAACCCCAGGGAAACGTGAACCTCTCCCTCTCCCCAGGTGAGTTTAGGGCAGCCTGACGCTCTGGGAGTCACTGGAGCTACCCCAGTCCTCAGCTGAGGACAACTGGCCAGTTGCTGTGGCAATACCAGGATCAAATGTTCAGCCACCCCTTAATTCCATCAGGACAGAGAGTCCAGGTGGATGGTGGAGGGTTTTGTTTCTACTGACTGCACTTCCTTGTGCTTATTCTTATATATATTTAATTAAGTATTTATGAACATCTACAATGTAAGTTTATATACACAAATACACACGTGTACCACATGAATTTACACACGCAGAGCTCAAATTGCAGAGGGCAATATTTAAATTACACACCCACACACTGCAAGCCTGATGTTCACAGAAAGCTGCTTAGGAAGCAAAAGCCATCCAGAGCTGTTGAGTACCCACAGCCACACTAAAAAAAAGTGTTCTGGTTTAGGGAACTTCAGTCACATTTTCTTCACTTAAATATAGCAAAGATTAGAAAAAACGCCTCAAATTTCAGTGGAAGCCACACGTTCCTCATTCTGAAATGCATCTTTTTCAACGTGTGCAAAGCTAGCCTTCAAAATTAAAGTCTTAATTGGTTTGGTCTCTGCTCTCAGCTTAATTATACTCCAAGGAAGTTCATTTATTGTAATGCCAACTGCTCAACGTGTTTGATGCTAAAGCCCAGGCTGTGCACAACGCTGAATTCCAGTGCAATCCATAAAACTCCTGCATCTCTGGGGGTCTCAGCCGTGTTGTTCCCTAGGCATGACAGCTTTTTTTTTCAGGAACTCAACTGCCAGAGCCACTTTTACCCTGCCTGCTTGGAAAGGCACTAATCCAGGATTAGCTTTGCATAACACCACCTCAAGTACACAAGTCAACGTTTGCAGTAAAGCAGATCAATAATCCCCTTCCACACTTTTGGAGGACAAATACTTGTCAAGAAGGTCTTAAAGTTCAACCATTCTGCAGGAAAGCTCTAAAAATTCCTGTTTAAAACCACAGCTGACTTGGGAGATTGGATACCTATCACATGGCAGGGCTGAAAGGGCTGCAAACCCTTCCTGGCTCCAGAAAAGAACCTCCTCGGTTTGCCCAAGTCTAATTATACTTAAAGCATCTTAGCAAAGGGACTGGAGGATGCACATCCCCTCAGCTCAGCACCCTTGATCTGCTGTGCTGCTTGATGCCCATGAGAATCACTTCCCACAGGGATTAATTGGAGTGGGAGTCTGACCCCAAATGGAGTTCTCCTTCATTAACTCACTCCACATTCTCAAGTCTACACCGAATCCATGCGAGCTCACCACAGGAAATTAAATCCCATCTGCTAAACAGAGCTTCACTTCTGACAGATGCTGAGAAAGACACAGAGCCCATCTCTAAAAATAAATTTGCCTACTGCATGGAGCAGTTATCAGCAAACATAAAAATAAACTATTTAAAAGAGCGAGGAAAACAACTGTGGACAGTTTTTGTATCAGGGTGGCTTAGATCACTTGTTAGAGCTGTGCTCACACAAGAACTGCTTTGTAGGGCTGAACAAAGAGCCCACAATACACCATTGAGCCTCAGTGCAACCCAAAACATGAAGCATAAAAAGACAATTATTGCTGGTCAAAAATGCAAATTGGGCAACAAAAAGGGTTTATGGTAACTGTGACTGGCACTTCACAGCATAAGTGAGACAAAGCAAAAACAAGCTATCAGAGCATGAGAACACAACAAAACTGGGCACTGCAGTATCTGCTTGCTGTAATCAGAGAAAAGGACAAAAGTCTCTTCTCTGAAGCTCTGGGGAGGCTGTGGAAGCACCCAAGTGTTGGGTGCACTTCTGCAAAAGGAAACAGTTTTGGATGAGGCAGTTGGGTGTTTGCACTCTCACTTGGAGGAGCAGAATGTGCACTCATGTTCTGTACTAAGGATTTTTGGAGGACTCCTTTCCAGTGTGCTGGAAGAACAAGGAAGCTGTTCTGATGAGCTCACTGCTTTCCCACACATTGTTTGAATCACTAATTCTTACCTCTTCTTACTGCAAGAGCCCTGACTCTCATCTCCATCAGTTCCCGGTCACACAGCCCCCAGAACCAGAGTTAGAGCATTCTGTTGCTCCCCCCAGTCACCTCAGCAACACCCCATTTCCAGTTATTTCTTGCATTTTAAGCCAAATGTTCCAATCCTGCTGCTTCTTTCTCCTCAGCTCTTCTGATAATTATTCCTTCTTTCTCTACGCCCCTGTTCTTCAATTACAATGAGGAGAACAAAGGATTAAAATCCAGCCTTTCCAGGTGGGTAAGGAATTGCACATCTGTGAGAGGGTTTTTCTTTCAGTCATCAAATGCTCTACAGAGAGAACAAGTTAACAATTTCCTGGCAAAGAAACAGCTTGGAGAGCACTTTCCCTCGAAAGCCAAAGACTGCCTGGCACAGGAACACGCTCAGGTGAAGGATGGGATCCGTTTGGAAGTGAAACATTACATACCCCTTTCAGCTCCTCACAGTTATTCCCTCTCCACCACTTCTCCAGGATCTGAAGGCAGTGGAAGAGCCAACCCCGTCCTCAGCTCTGCAGCCCTCGAGCCCAAAGCGACTCCTCTTGCAAAGCTGCTGCCCCTACAGAGCAAGAGAACACCGTTCATGTGACACTGAAGTGACACAGCCCCTCACTTGGAGGTTAATGACTTTCCCGAAGATGACACAAAATAGAAAAAGTAACTGCTCGATTTTTTTTTTCCCCAGTCCTTCAGCACTCCTGGGAAGCATTCAATTAAAATAAATGAGGCCACATCTGAAAGATGTTCCAAATCTCCACAGATTTAGCTGTAATGGGTTATTTTGATATGAGTGCATTTATTCCCATACTAAAAATGTTTTCCCAACTAAAATAGTTTGATTCCTCAAAGGAGAAGTAATTCAGTTAAAGACCACAGGTTTCCATTTTGTGGGTTATGCCTCTGTACACCAGACCTATTTTCCAATTCCTACCCAAATAAATCATCTTCGAATTTCGAGTTAAAATTCCCATTTTTTTCCAAAAAGACTTTAGGATGCCTTTTAGGAAAGACTGTTGTAACATGAGCTTCAGGGATGCCACGCAATTTCTTTTGAGTTCACTGAAAGTTCTGTCCCTGCCATTAAAGCCACATATATTAAACCGTTCCTTTTGGTGTATTTTTTCTGGTGAAACATGGATTTTGATTACATCCAGCAGTAGGATCAGGTGCTATGATAATGCAGTAGAGATGCTGTGCAATAAAGAGATGAAAAGGTGAGACCCAGGGATAAGAGGATATGCAGAGGAGGCACAGCACAGATGAAAAGGGATGAACACAAGGACCTGACAAAGCCCAGAGTGGCCGAAAGCAGCTCATGAGATAACAAATTCTGCTTTTCACAGGAACAGTGTCTAAGTGGAGCCAATTCAGATTTCACACTTGGCCATCCAGTGAGGACACACTGCCCAGACAAGGCTCACAGAGGCCAATTCTGAGCTCTGGAAGAAAGGAAAATATTCTTTTAATAAACTTGAAATACCCTGAACGACTGCCTGCCTCGCTAATAACATCTCCTGCCTCCCTCTGGGCCAAGCAGCACCAAAACCAGCAAGCTTTGGTGGTTTTGGTGCTGCCCCATGCCTGTGTTTGAAGCTGGTACAGGGGTACAAAAAGCTCAGCGTTGCAACAGCTTCAAGGTTGTGCCCTTCATCCTCAGGGAATAGCAAAGTCCACCCAGCTCACACTTGTCCACAAGGAAGAGGAGTTAAAGTTCCAACCTGCAGAGAACAACACGTCTCCCATCACCCTACATCAGGAATTACAGGGGGTTTCTGTTTTAAACCCACAGCTTTTTAAGAAATAAGATCACCCTAAGGAGAGCTGTTCACGAGGTGCAGTCAGAGGCAGTTATGACGTTCAGAAGAAATTCCAAGGCAACAACTTAGAAAAAAAAAGCTTTAAGGTGGGAAGAGGGCAGTTGTTGCAGGCTACTCACCTTCCTCATTGCTACCACCCACTTGAAAGCTGCTGAGTCTCCTCCTACCCTTCCCCACAGCAATTACAAACACCCTTGGTTGCAGCTGCTCAGCAGGACACGAAACAAAGCTCAGACTAGTAAGTGGAGCTCACCTCCCCTTGCACAACTGGAAACGGGCTTTTGAAACCCTCATCTGAAAACACGGGATGAAGCCATCGTTAAAACTGTCGCTTCTCCAATAAGGAATAAAGGAAAGTCTATTCCATGCTGCAGAAATAAGGGATTGGAAGAAAGAGGACTGACACAACGAAGACTGTTTCAATGGGAAAATTAACGCATGAGAACCCTCCCATCAAACTGGGCTGAAACAATCTCCAAAAGAGCAGAATTCCTAACAGCAAAACAGCACCAAAATCCACTGCCCAAACACAACACGTGTGCTCCAAGGCACGAAAGAGTAACATCACACTTTCTCCACCTCAACCCACATTGTCACCATTAACTAAACCAGGATACCCACTTGTTGGTAAGCACACAGCAGAGAAAACAAGGGCAGCAGAAAACCCTGAAGAAATGCCATAGGTGCAGTTGAAAATGGGATAACCTGGATTCACAACACTTTAGAGATAAACAGCTGCTATCAAACACACTTATCACTCTTGCCCTCAGGTCACCTACATGACCTGCCAAGCGTCTGAGAGGCAAAACTGGAATAAAACGGGAATCTTGCTGCTTTATTATCTCCTGTAAACACCACACGACATCGGACAGAGAAATAAAAACCAGACAAGGTACTTTAACCCCCGTCAGCAGAAATGTTCCCATGGATTTGGGCCTCACACTCACAAGCCCCAGGCAGTCCATGGGGATGCAGGGAGCACCCAGCCGGGAAAGCACAGCACATTTCTAGTGGAAAAGCAGACAAAGGCCATCGGTATCTGACTCTCCGCGGGGAGAAGGACGGATTTCTCCCTGTGTCATCAGGCACCGTCCCTCGGGCCGGAGCAGGGCGAGTCCATCCCACCCTTCCCGGGGCTTTGGAAGAGCAGAGCCGCTCTCCAGCGGGGTGAGATGGCAGCGGCTCATTTCTCGCCCTGAAGGCCGGCGAGGAGCAGCCTCTCCTCCAGCCCTGCTCCTCCACAGCCTTCCCAGCCGCCCTCCCGCTGCCCACACGGGTCCCTCGGTTCGCTGCCCGGGCCGGGGGTCCCACCGGGGCTCCGGAGCCTCCCGGGCCGGGGGTTCTCCCTGGCCGCCGTCACCTCAGAGCCGGAGGGGCCGTGAGGGGAGCGGGGCGGCGGCGCCGCGGGCAGCGCTGAGGGGCGCGATGGGCGGCACCGGGGGGTCCCCATGAGGGGCCGGTGACGAGACCCCCGCCCGCCGGGAGAGCCCCGGGCCCGGCCCCGCACTCACCGCGCTCCACGCCGGCGGCTCCGCTGGGCCCGGCACAACGCGGAACAGGGCCCGGCACAACACGCCCCGTCCCACCCCCGGGGCTCGTCACTTCCCGAGCGCCGCCGTTCCGTCACCTCCGGGCGGGCGCGGCGGAGCGGGCGGGCGGGAGCGGCAGGTGAGCGGTGAGGGGGGGATGTTCC